>MVGT01000276.1:10592-46722 GCA_002174775.1 Macleaya cordata
TTCTCTCTCTCCTTCCCTTTCTTTCTTTCCCTTTCTCTCTCTCCTTCCCTTTCTTTCCCTGCCTCTCTCTGCCGATTCTTACTGTTAGGCTAAGAGAGATTTCTCTCTTATAACTTAAAGGGCGGTGGGAATTAAAATGGGTATAATTTCTAAAAGGGTTAAGCTACGGTGTAGCTCATGCATACACCTTATGTGTATACCCTAGAATAATTTATAAAATTACACTATAATACAACACCCAATACATACCAATACATATATATAGTATATATACACAATTAAATAATATTTAACGGTCAAAATCAAAGTTAAAATCGCGGGTACCTTCGGTACCGATCCACATCGTGTTCCGGGCTTCGATTTGGGATCAATCAGTGTCCGATTTTCGCGCATGAATAGTCAAAATTGCATAACTTTTCGAGATCTACCCAATTGTACGGTTCGATTCTTCAAATTATGCTCCGAATAAAAAACTCATTATTAAATGCTAGACTTAATTATTTTGGGTCGTTACAGTTTTTCAGGGTCGAAAAGGGTCACAAATGACCTATTTGCTCGAGTGCAGGCCTTTATATAGGCCCTGCACTCGGTGGCAGTTGAAGATGCATGCGCACCTTCAACATGCGTTGAGAACTGGCATGTGCCAGGCGTACCTGCCAGCCCTTTCCAGTCCCTTTGTGACTGCCCCTAACTAGCTTCTGCTGTGTGTTGACCCCTAGGCTACTCCAGGCTATCCTTGCTCTGCTTTTGGTCACTCCTAACCATTTTCGACCATTTCGGATCCAACTGTGAGCTTCGTTCTCCGATTCGGAACACCGTTGATATGTTTCTAAGTCATTTCCCGAAAACTTTTTCGAAGAAAACTAAGTTTTTTCAAAAAGCCTATGATTTTAACCCTGCTTAGGGTCACCTTTAACCATTTTGACCATTCTGGATCCAGCCGTGAGCTCAGAACTCCGATCTGGAACACTAATTTAAATGCTTTATAGTCATTTCTCAAACCTTTGTTAAAGAAAACTAACTTTTCAGGGTTTATGGCTTTAAACATGTACAATGTACCTCCTTGGAACTGCTTTAGTCATACAAAAACCATCTAAAGATTTCAAAAACTAGGGACTTCATCACAGAACCTACCTTGAAGCTTCAAAATAGTGGAGTTGAAACAAAAAAGGGTCCACTACACACCAAATGTCACACCCCGACCCCGGATTCCCAATGGTCTGACCCACTTCTCAAGTTGAATCCACGATCCAGACCTCGAAGCGTGAATTGTGGGTGAATGGAAGTTGAAGTGGACGGAATAAAAATTCACCATATTGGTCTGTAACATATAAATAACAAAAAGAAACATACAACTAATAAAACAATACATGCAATTACATATCAAGTATTGTATTCTACCTTACCACTAAATATTCAAAGCGACATCCCTAAAAAAAGATTATCTTTGGTTCCCCCACAAATATATAAAAGACTTGGGGGTAGTTAATTAAGACTTCTGTGGACATTAATGGACATTTGAATACCATGAACTTTGAGGGATTCTGACATAATCTATGGACATCTACGGCCTTTAGAAGACAATGTCCACAAAAATCTACGGACTTCTGAGGACTTTTACTGACAAAATCTACTGACATCTATACACTCTTGTGGACTTGTAAAATTAAATAAAATAATCAATTTTTAATAAATTTATCACTCAACAAAAAGATAAAATAACTAATAATTATTATTATTTTGTAATTTTTATAGTAAATATAAATTATTATTATATATTATGATAATTTTAATCATAATTAATTAGTGTGGTAGTGGAGAGAAATTGTTTATGGACAATTAATCATAATTAATTATTGGTGGTGATGGAGAAAGAAATTATTTATGATTATTTATATTTTAATTTTAATTATGATAATTTAAAATTTAAATTATAATTATTTATTATTTATTACTCTAATTATTAATAAAATAACAATATTATTATTAAAATATAAATTATTATTGTGATAATTAATAAATAATAATTTAAATTATCATAATTAAAATTATGTGGTGGTGAAGAGAGGAGAGAGAATGTCTGCACAAATGCCATGTATATGGGATGGACATTGCAAGACAACTTTTCTTCTTAAAAACTCACAAAATGTCCACCAATATCCATGACTTCAATGTCTATCATTTTGATGTCCACAACCATACACATGGAATTTCTGTAGACATTTTCAATTTCTACAACCACACACACAGGACTTCTATAAATGTCCACAACCACACCATGACAATTTTCTATTCATTTTGTTTACTTTATAGTTTTTTTGCGAGTACTTTTGTTCTCACCCCCAAAATTCTTCCATTCACGCTCTTTTTTTGGAGATTTCAGTAATTATCAAACCCGAGTCCCTTTTTGTCACCCGAGTTCTTTGCCCCTTTAAACATTGACACTAGATTGTTCGACCCGTGGTTGAACTTCATCAACATCTCTTTTGACCTACTCAGCTCATCCTTTACCCCTTTTATCTCATCAAGGAGAGATTGACTCTCACATTTGCCATCCCAAGTTCACTATTGAGGATCTTGATTTCTTTCTCTTTTCCTTCAAGGATTTCTGATTTTCGAATACTTTCTTGGAGAACTCATTCATTTGAAGAGGTATTCTTTTCCACCTCAAGGCATGTGACCTTCATTTGAAGTTCCTTGTTGGTCCTTGAAAGGTTCTTGCTATTCTCCAAAATTCCTGAGAACAGTTGTTCTTCTTGGAGTTCCTTTTCACTCATGTCATCACCACTAGAGGATTGATTGGATATGTCTTCTTCGTTGTCACCTTATTCTTGTGACGACTTGAGAGAGGCAGTAAAGGCGACGTAATTTTGTCTCGTCTCTTCTTCACTCTCTTGAGAGGATCCGGAATCTGATGATGAATCATCAAAAGTGACATTCATTGCTTTCTTCCCCTTTAAATGGTTTGAGCTTCCTTTGTTCGGACAAATGCTTGTCATATGGCCAAACCTACGAAATCTCAACACCCTTCTTCTTCTCAAATTTCTTATCAAATGACTTGATATTTTCATGAGGTTTAGACTTAAAGAAGGAATGATTATTCTTGTTAAATTTCTGAAATCCTCCTTTCTTCTTCAAGTACTTCTTGAACTGCCTAGAGAGAAGAGCCATTTCCTCATCACTATAGTTATCGGAGGATTTGTCATCCTTGCTTGCCACTAGCTTGGAAACCTTGAAAACGATGTTCCTCGACTTCTTGGATGATCGAAAGTTTGATTCAAATGTCCTAAGATCACCTGTAAGTTCCTCAGGGAGAAGAGTATCAATATCTTTACTCTCATCAATAGCCGTAACTTTGGCCTCAAACCTCTCGAGGAAAGATCTTAGCACCTTACGGACTATCTTGGAGTTTAAAATGGTCTCTCTTAGGGCAAATGTGTTATTTACTATCTTACCGAGTTTGCCGTAAAACTCGTTGAACGTTTTATGTTCTTCCATACGAAGATTTTCAAATTGAAATGTAAGCATTTGCAATTTTGCAATCTTAGCAGTCCGGGTACCCTCATAAGTGACTTCTAGTTTTGTCCATGCCTCATTTGCTACAAGGCAAGTTGAAATGCTACGAAACTTATCGGCTGTTACAGCATTGAATATGGCATTAAGACCTTTGTTGTTATAGGTGGCCTTATCAATTTCGTCTTCAGTCTAGACACTCTAAGCTTTAGGTTTAGTCACAGCAGCGCCATCAATTATGGCAGTTATGGTTGGAGGGGACCAACTATCTTCTACAGCAATCCAAACTCTTTCAGCTATAGAGCTTAAGAAGGCTCTCATGCCTGCTTTCTAATACGCATAGTTACTACCGTTGAACAATGGAGGTTTATTCACGGAACCTCCTTCTATATTTCACTACAAGGATCTCACCAGGATGTAAAGCCCTAAGTCGCAAACTATATACTCTGATACCAATTGAAATATCACCTATACCTAGGTGTATATGGAAGGAGGATCAATATCTACCAATTTGAAACTTAATACACAATGAGAGCATAATGATAAGAAATTGAAACAAATAAGTATTGACTTATTTGATTCTCAAATGCAAAATTTAGGGAGAATCAAATATTTTAATCTTGAACAAAAATCATTTACATGTAGAAAATCGACACAAATGATTTTTGTTGACGGGGAAAAACCTAACGGAAAAACCCCGGGACCTAGTCCAGAAATTACCACTAAGAGTTAAAAGAAATCTTACAGCCGTTCACATCGACAACACGAATCTCTTCGCGTAAAACTCGACCGGTCTTTCTTCATGACTCGAATCCACAAACTGCCTCTTCAATGGTGTGTGTGCCTCCAACTCAGAATACACCAAGTCTCACACTTCTGTGCTTGAATCCATAAGCTTCTCTTGAACCCTGTCAAGATTGCAGCTCGCCGGAGCTCCGCCGACGACCTCATCGAAACTCCACCGATGACTGTAAAAATGCTAGAAAGTTTTGTGTTTCTAAGCCCTACTAGATCTTCATGCTAGATGGATGTCCTACAATGTTCTAGCTATGATAAAGGTCTAAAGAGAGTTAGTTTAGAATAACTCTCAAAGGAAGAAATAATCTTCTCTTCACAAAAGCTTGGAAGAATCAACCATGGAAAAGATGACAAAACTAGTTCCTTGAATATTCCTTATTCTCTCAAAACTCTAGCTATCGATACTAGCTTACCAAAACAGTGAGAATAACCTTTAATGATGTTCTAATGATCTAAGTTCATTCTAGCTAATGATGCTAATTTCTAATGTAATCTAACCACCTATGAAATGATAACAGAAGTTTACTTACCAACATGAGGTGAGTTTCTGTGGCGAGATTAAATCCGATGGAGTGCTTTCGCTCCGATTCTCGAAGATGTGAGTTTGCAAGGAGAGAACACCCTAACACTAACTCAAACACGGACAACAAATTGAGTTCATTATTCTATCATGAATATTGACAAACCCAAAGGGACCTTTCAGATCCCCTTAACTGCCCTAGCCCCCGATCCAAGTGTGGGAGCCCCAGAAACAGCAATCTATTCAAATTGAATTATAAATAACGAAAGACGAAAAGAAGATTGGTCACAATTAGCAAACTTAAATTGTGAACTTCTTTGTATTTTGTACAAAATTTAAACACCAAAGAATCAAAATCAAAATGCCATGACATACGACAATTGCATGTGCCAGCTTGCTTAGATGGTAAAGTGTGTTGATGTTGATTGTGCCAACTTGGCTTTAAATCCTTATTGCATCGAATTAAAATGTTGGAGGACTGTGCACAATTTAAGAGTAATCGAGTACTCTTTATTGATGATGGTTGATGCTCTGGTGCTTGCAAGTTGTGGCGATTTTGCTCTTTCCATAAGACGTTGGTAGTGGTTTCTCTCCTTATCGTCATGGAATCTTTCTTCACGTGTCGGGAGTTGTGTTCTCTGCATTGTTAACATTACTTCTTCCCATGCCTATTGGTGGCTACATTTTGTACGTACTCTACGACCTTTTATTTTTAATTGGACATTTTCTACATAAAAAAGAAGAAGAAGACATCCCATAATTAACAGTGGGAGCTGTTAAATACAAATTACAACCTGAATTCTTATACTAGTTACAAGCTTAAACTTATGCTAAGGCCGACTTATTCTTGCACTCGGCTTAAACCAACCCGTGGAATCTACATAGACATCACTTCTTCCCGAGCAACAACCACTTACTCAGGTAGTTGGCATCCCTCCTTATAACTAGAATGGTATTACCATTGAGTAAAGGCCCATATAATTTCATATGTACATATATGTAGGTACTTCTAAATAAAGTTGGTACGCCCGCTGGTGGTGCCCTTTCTTGCATCTGTTAGTGGTTCTTGCACCTGTTGTGGTGCCCTTTCCTGCATCTATCGTTGGGTGCCCTTTCCTGCACCTGTTGTTGGTATCCTCTGCTGTGTCTGTCCGTTGATGGCAACCTCTATCAGAAATGATGTTAAAAGCAGTTTATGTGCTTCTCACACACTTCTTGTGGTGCATCTAAGCCTTGTTGTAACTTGGGTATTAGTCCCTCATCAAAAAAAAAGAGGGAGAGAAAAGGAGTAATACCCTGTGAGAGACAGGTAGAGAGCGCCCCAAGTAATTTGTATTTGTCAATGTTAAGACCAACTCCCATTTGTGCCCGCCCCCTTACAAATGAGGAGTGTCAATATAATTTCCTAGAGAAAATTATGCCCAAAAATCTTCCAAGTGCTGACAAGTGACAACAGTAGTAGCATAAGCGAACTGGGAAGTCTTATCTTTAGTTTGCTTCCACAAACTTCATGGCCTAACAGCTTACAGCTCGGAAAGAGAAAGCCTAAAACCCCTTAAACCTCCTCCTCCTCCCTCCTCCTACTGAAACTGGTTTTTCAGGTTGTCATCTCCGAATCCGAAGCGGTGATGGGCACCGCTTCAAAGTTATCAATGTTACTCACCACTCCATTTCCCCTCTTCTGTTCTCGCCCTTCAGTTCTTCGCCTTACTCGCCACTCTAGTGTTTCTATTGCTTCTCTTTCTTCCTCTTCAAAACATAAATTCTCTTCCAATTCACGTCGTCTTCGACTAGGGTTTTCAATTAAAGCTTCTGAAAATATCCACACTCAAACCACTAGTGTTGTCAGAGAGGACTATCATGTGGACACTCTAGGGTTTTCTTCCAATTCTAGGGTTTCTCATCCTTGGCCGGAATGGTCTAAACTGCTAGAAAATCTCAGTACTTCTGGGTACTTCGATCGACAACAGAGTTCGGATGAGTTTGAAGATTTGTCCGACGAGTTTGTACGAGCTGCAAATGCTTGTCTTTCATTTGCTTGTGATCGGTCTTATCTTTTGAGGTATATTTGTTTTGTCATTTATGTGAATTTTCTTCAGCCATATCAGGATTTTGAATTCGAAGTAACTGATTTGTTGTGTTTCATTTCGAATTTGTGTGGTACAGATTGCTTTCTAGGAAGGATATTGAGGTTGTTTTGGAAAATGGATCACCTTTGTTGTTCAAAGGCGCAGTTGATTCAGAAAGGCGGCTGAAATCATTCTTGGGCAGAGATGGAAGCAATGTAAGCTGACCCACCTATCTTTTTTGAGCTCAAGAGTTTAGTTTTTAGTATCAATGAAAATGCTTCAGTGAAATTTTAATTGAAAGTCAAGTATAGGATTCTGCTTGCTTTTGCACTGGTAAACATCCAAAGGCATTAGAGAGACTCAATTTACTTACTTGAAAAAGAGAAAGAAAAATAAACCTACTTTTGAACTGGAAAGAAGCTCATCATGAGTTGAGTTGACAATTTGATTTTGCAGAGGTCGGTGCATGAATTGTTGTTATATTTGATTTTCTTGCTGGGATGTGTTTTGTTTGACAACTCATACAATTTAAAGTTCAAACTATAAAAGACAAGTTGAGATGTCATCTCTGTTTTCATATTCTGTAGCGAATGTTTTCTTAATTGCTGGGTCCTGTTGAAGAAGAAGGATTGTGTTAGATTGGCAGCTGGTATAGAATCATTCCAAGTACCTTAAAAGTTCAAATTTTATTCCCTTTTGAAGCCCTACATAGAGCACAATGGAATAAAATAATTCATGTTTTAGATCCAAATGGTTGGATAAGCCTTTGATAGTTGATGAATGTGATCTTTTTACACCCACACCCACACCCACATGCACTTTATATCAATTTTCAAGTGAGTTTTAGTCTTGGATAACCCGTCATATGAGAGGGAGCTACTCAACTGACCAGGCCCTGGTTCGGGGATGGGTAGATTGTTTCGTTCTTATAAAATGATTATCGATGTAGTTTGAAATATCACCTATTCCTAGGTGAATGTCTTAACCAATAAACACTAATCTAAGTGTATATGGAAGGGGGATCAATGTCTACTTATTTAAAATTTAATTCACAATGAATTCATAATAAGTAGAAATTGAAACAAGCAAGTATTGACTTATTTGATTCTCGAATGCGGAATTAAGAGAGAATCAAATATTTCAATCTTGCACAAAAATCATTCACACAAATTAGCATTCAACACAAATGATTTTTGTTGACGGGGAAAACCTAACGGAAAAAACCCCGGGACCTAGTCCAGAAATTATCACTAAGAGTTGTGAGAAATCTTACAACCGTTCACATCGACAACACGACTCCCTCATGCAAACTCGACCGGTCTTTCTCCACGACCCGAATCCACGAATCGCCTCTTCAATGATATGTGCGTCACCAACTCGGAATCCACCAAGCCTCGCACTTGTAGCTCGAATCCTCAAGCCTCTTGTACGCCTCCAACCCGGAATCCACCAAGCCTCGTACTTGTATGCTCGAATACACGAGCCTGCACCTCGCCGGAACTCCACCGACGAACTCACCGGAACTCCACCGGTGACTGTAATGGTGTTTGAAGATTTGGGTGTTTCTTCAACACTCTTTAGCTCTCATGCTAGAATGATATGCAATATCTAGCTAAAATGAAAAGCCCTATGAGAGTAGAACAAAATCAACTCTCAAGAAGAAGATAGCTCAATCTCTCTCAAGATCTTGAAGCCCTAGCTAGTTGGAGAAGATGACTACAATGGTTTCTCCCTTCTAAGCTCTAACTCTCTTCTTCTCTCTAGATGCATAACCTAAAATGGTTTGCCTCTCTTCTATATAAAGAGAAGGAACAAAACCTAAGGTCATTTGGGTCAAAAGACCAAAAGGGTATCAAACCCAAGGTCTAAAAATCGCGCAGAACACAAAACCCAGAAGGGTGTATCGATACACCTCCAGAGGGTATCGATACTGAGCTAACAGGAGAGCTCAGTATCGATACTCACTGAGGTCAGTATCGATACTGTCCTCACCTGTTGAACAGATGAGGTCAGTATCGATACTCCCTTTCAGGGGTATCGATACACACTGGGAATTTTGCGAACTGCCCTTAGTATCGATACTTCTAGAGATGGGTATCGATACGGGCAGCGAAGTATCGATGCGAGCCCCCAGAGTATCGATACTGACCTAGCCTGTAAGTCAGCTAGGTCAGTATCGATACTCCTCAGAGAGGAGTATCGATACCAGCCTAGCCTGACTTACAGGCTAGGTCAGTATCGATACCACCTTCAGAGGGTATCGATACCACCTTGCCCATAAGCTAGAAAAGCTTCTAAAAAGAGTTCTACATTCATCCTAGCTTATGTGGCTAAGTCTTAATGCATTCTAACCACCTATTAATGATAAACATGGTAACTTACCAAAGTGTGGTGAGTTCCGGTGGTGAGTTGAGTCCGTTAGCATGCTTTCTCTTCGATCTTCGATGGAGTGTGAGTTTGAAAGAAGGATACACCCTAACTCTAACTCAAGCATGGACTTACAATTGAGTACATTGTCTCATCATGAACATTGACAAACCCAAAGGGACCTTTCATAGTTAGTTGGTTCGTGCATACACATGTGCCACATGAATTTGATGATCCTTTTTTTTGTTCTTTCAAAATATGTAACACAGCCACTGTCTATAGGTTTCAAAGAATTGACAAAATAAGTACATTTATATTAAGTATTTAGTGAGCACATTGTACATGTTCAATTTAAACACACAGTGCACAACCTTAGTACTCTTCTTTTGTTTGATCTTTGATCGCCTCCTGCTAATAAAAAAAAGGGATCTCATCCTTGTTTCTGTCCTTGTTGTTTCCTCCTTCCGTACTCTCCCTACACTTATTTGACATATTCACTGTGAATCCAAACTCTGTAAGTTCTTTTTTTTTTTTTTTTTTTTAAATTTTTGTTGAAGTTCTGCGTTTGTTTCTCTCCTCTCTCTAGTTCCACTGATGATAAACTAAACTGCCTTAGAAGTTTGATTTAAGGCTAAATCTAATGGACATAACTAAGAGAGTATATGTGACCTTGTGCTTCATTAATCAATACGTGAATGTATCATTGTTATATAATTTTAATGTATATTAGCTTGTCTAAGTACATTTACTCTCGTTATATGGCTATGTGAATTGTTAACTAAAATACATCGAAAGATTATGCTACCAGAGTATAGAATAAAGTTTATAGCTACCATAAGAAACAAATAAATTATGGACGAGTCAACTCATGTGGAGTTTATTGTATCTGATACCTCATGCATATGTTTATCACTGAACATGTTTCCACGTCTACTTTACATAGCTTTCAGTGTATTGAAGTTCTCCTGCATGGTCGGCAGCCCTTGAATCTCTAATTTTCATAGAAGAGTGACTGAAACCTTCTCTTTCTCTGTGTGACAAAGTCTGATACTTTGGCAGATGGAGGTGGATGTGTGAGGTGGTACAACAGGTGGACTGGTTTGATCTGATCAGCTCAGCTTCCATGTGTTAAATCCTGGCCTTCACGGAGATTGAAGGCTTTTTTTTTTTACTGATTAAGAAAAAGGTTTTCTGATTTTATCAAATGAGCCTATATATGACAATAAGAAGACGGTCTTGGAAACAAGTGTTCACAAAAAGTATCATCCTCACTCTCATTTTGTTTTAACCCTAGTGGGATTCATTGCAGATGTACATGTATGCCTGACCACCTTTGTGTCTTTTATTTCTTTGGTCTTGACTACATCTGTACATCACCAATACCTGTTATTATTGTGTTCTTGTGTTCCCTTGTTGTTTAACAATGAAGCAAATTTAGATTGTTCTTGACAATGGATTTTTTTGGCAAAATTTTAGGAGTTGGAGTTTGAGAGAGAAGGTATGGTTGATCTTATGCGGTTTCTCTTGAGCTATGCATGCAATTCTCCCACTTCTTCAAAGCACGACTACCTCAACAATAGAGAACTTGTTGAATCATCTGTCCGTCATTTGTTGAGTGAGTTGGCTGATGCTAGCAGAGCTGTTCGAGAGTCAGACCTTTCTGGTTCAATGCCAAAACAGTTCCCTGATAAATATGGTCAAAGCCCTAGACCTCTTGGACAAAACATCGAAATGAAGAGAGGTGACTGGATTTGCTCAAAGTAAGTCCCAAGTTTCTGTTTCTTTTTTTTGCATAAATTTATACAATGGACATTAACGCATGGATCCACATCCCATGTAAAAATCATGAATAGTAAGTTCTAGAACATGTGATGTTGACATGCTAGATCTGGATCTTTGTAACAGCGACACTTCACTTTAGTGAATTTTTGTCGTGTCGACACTCCGACACTCATGTCCGACACGTGTGGACTCTTTAATGGGTACTTGCACATAATAATGTTAGATGTTGTGTGTCTATCTTGTGTGCACTTGCACATAATCGTGTTGGAATGTATTAGATAGTTATATGTTAATGTCTTTTGTGTATTATGTAACAATGTTGGTTCTAAAAGTACAAATTATAACTAAAAATAAAGAATATAATAACTGACACATGAATAATATGTAAGTGTACGGCTGTGTCCGCGTATTGGGTGTTTTTAAGTCACTGTGTCGGACATCGACACCCGTACCAGTATCATTGTTACATAGATCTGGATTGATAGGAATACTTGCACAACAAGAAAAGATAAATCGAAATGGTCTCTTGGTAGGTATTTTATCAATTATATGATTCAGTTGTCAGGCATGTATAGTATACTCAACATCACAGTGGTCTTAAATTTGGACCATCCTGGTTACTAGAATCAGTGATGTTAAAATTGTACGATTCAAATCGTATCGCAAGGATTTTGATTTGAGTCGCACCCAAAATCCCATATAGAAAGAATCTTAATTTTTAAGTGGCTGTCTCCTTTTTTCTATGTTTTAATGCCTTTTGTCTTCCTACTTAAGGTTATGTATGGTATTCTACTTAGCTCCTTCATATAAAACAAACTAAAACCTTAGATGATGTGCTTTAGATGATGATGAAGATCAAGAAATTGATGATTTGGAAGTTCTTGATTATAATGATGAAGACTGTGGAGCAAAATGACTGATTTTGACTCTTTTTGATATGCTGAAGATTATTATTTTGACTCTTTGATATCTTGGATATTATCTTATGGTTTATACCTTGATACTTGATAGTTTGATGATGTTTTTTGATCTTTGTGTGAATAACTAGTAAAGAAATACATGTAAGAAAGATGAGAATCGACTATAGATCACTTGCAAATGAATGGAAATTCATATACTTTCAAGTATCTTTTTTAATTTTATATATTATATCTACAAATACATTTCATACATTAAAATTAAATTAAAAGAATCTTAAGAATGTTACGATTCACGATTCGATTACGATACGATTTTTTAAAACCTAAAACGATTCACGATTCAACATCCTTGACTAGAATGCTTGAGGGAAAACTAATTTAGATTTGTGCGTGGTGGTTGCATTATTGCGTGAAAACTATTTTAGATTTGGTTCTATATCCGTATTGGAAACTTTCAATTTTAAGTGAAACAGGGGTATCTCTTTAGGAATTAGGTAAATGGGCCCCACATGAGACAAGAAATACTACACATGAGGGAGAAGTTTTTATTTAAGTTGGTCCACTTATTAATAGTGGCAACTTTATATTTATGTGGGCACTTATATTTATGTTGGTGCCACCTATCTATATATCTATATATATTATAAAGTTGAAACCTTAGATGCCACGTGTCATTCTTTCAGCCTTTGCTTATGTGTCAAATTCTCAAAATTAGTTTTTCAAAATTTAGAAACTCTTTAAGAAATAATTTTCTCTCTCGCTCTGTAAGTAGTTTCCAAAAATTTATAAATTATTTTATTATGCAAGTGAGGTACAACTGACATACAAGTGAGATGCAAGTGAGGTGCAACTGGCATGTAAGTGAGGTGCAAATGAGACGCAAGTGAGGTGCAACTGACATGCAAGTGAGATGCAACTAAGATGCAAGTGAGGTGAAAGTGTGTAAAGTGTTATGCAAGTGAGGTGCAAGTGAGATGCAACTGATATGTAAGTGTTGTGTAAGTGAGATGCAAGTGACGTGCAACTATGTGAAGTGAGATGAAAGTGAGATGCAAGTGAGGTGCAAGTGTGATGCAAGTGACGTGCAACTGTCTGAAGTGTTATGCAACTGAGGTGCAAGTGAGATACAACTGTGTATGCAAGTGTTATGCAACTGTGTTCTTGTGTTTTGAAACACAAATCGACAACTAATTTGGATTATATCAGATCTAGAATTGAAAGCAATAGAAAATCTAGATCAAAGCAAATATTCAGAAAAAACCTAGATCGTAACTCCGTCGATCGTCTTCTCGTTCTTCTTTTTTTTTTCTTCTCTCTCTCTCTCTCTCTCTGATCTCAACTCTGTCGTCTTCTCCATTTGATTGTCATTAGTTAAATTACATAATTTTAATAAAAATCCATGTGCATTACACGGGGTATGGAGACTAGTTTTTAGTGGAAAGTGGAAACTTTCTACTTTATTGGGACCCACTTTCTATTAGTAGGAACTTACTAGCATGTTAGAATTAGAGTAGGATTAGAAATCCTTTTTCTATTAGAAATTAGAAACTAGAGAGGAGTGTTGACTCTTGTCTATAAATAGCCCATACGGCTATAGTTTCGAGAAGAGTTTTCTTTTGTAAGATCAGATTGTATTTTACTACCAGGCACCTAAAGAAATAAAGAGTAACAGTTCACTTCTCTTATACATCTTCTTTTTCTACTTCTATTTTTCTTCTTCTTATTTACTTAAATTCTGAGTGTGATTGCCTACGTATCATTAAGTCTTAATTGTGTATCAATACATTACCAGTCTGGTGGCCTTGTCGTATATTGGTGACAACGATTGGTAGCTTGTCATATAATTGTGTATTCAACTGATGATGTTGGCCTGGTTACAATTTCTTTTTTCTTGTTCACTTCAGTTTCTTGTTTTAAAGAGACTTTTCATTCTCTTATGGTGAGTCCCTTGAGACTTTAGTGCCTCTAGTTCTTGCATCTGTACATTGTCAACATCAATGAACAAGAGTTTCCATGGCATTACCTATTTTTCTGGAAAAATTATGAATTGTGTCCCCTTTGATCCTACAATTTCTCTGTCATTTTTTTCCTGCTAAATAGAGTTGTTTGATGTTATTTGTGGAGCAGGTGCAGTTTCATGAACTTTGCGAATAACATGAAATGTCTTGAATGCGACGAGGCAAGGCCAAAGAGACAGCTTACTGGAGGGGAATGGGATTGTCCCCAGTAAGATTTATCTTTTCTCTCTCCCACTTTATAATTCATCTGTTTATCTTTGATGCATAATAATCGTAACTTGACATTTTACTTTTTTCAGATGTGATTTCTTTAACTACGGGAGGAATGTCGTGTGCATGAGGTGCGACTGCAAGCGCCCTGGCGAGCCCACTGCTGGCCCAAGGTTTGGTTTGGGGTACAGTAATGAGATCAACCAAAATAAGGCTTCTCAAGTGGATAATGCCTCTGGCTTCAACAGATCCATAGCTGATGACCCAGAAATCTTGCCTCTGCGTAAAGGGGTGAACAGGTTTGTTGTGAGCACGAGGAAGCCACCCCTAGAGCGGAGGTTGGCCAATGGCCAGTATCAAGGGAACTTGGATAATGATAGCACTACAGAGGGGAATGGTTTTCAGGCGAGGGATGGGGTGGGTCTACCTAAAACCTCTGAGACATCTGTCAGCCAGAGCTTGGACAGAATTCTTGGCCGGACATCATCTGTTCCAGAAATGAATGATGGTACAGTTTCTGCTGGAGAAAATAACTCTGGAATAGGGAAGAGTTCAATCTCAAGTTCAGCATCTCCACCATACAGGCGCTCTGAGGGGAGCAATTCTAATTATGTTCCATTTGTGCCATTACCGGCTGATATGTTTGCTAAACTTCCAAAACCAGAGAAGGACAAGCAAGTAATGGAGAATAAACATGATGCTGTGAAGGCAACCCAACAGATGGGCTCTTCTCTCTCTGATAAATCAGGTGATAGTTTGTTGCTCTCTGAAAAGCCAGTAAACCAGATTGAGAGCAAGGAAGATAAAGATCAAGCTGTAAAATCTGAGAGATGGTTTAAGAAGGTTGCAGAGCTGCATGATGTTACAGATCTTGCAAGTGCTATATCGGATGATGACTTCCCAGAGATCATGCCTATGCGTAAAGGGGAAAACCGATTTGTTGTAAGCAAAAAAAAGGATAGGTCTTTAACCTCGCCTCTGTACAAGAGACGCATGGCTATGGAACAAACCAACAATACTACCCTCGTTCCCTTTGTTCCGTTCCCACCAGATTATTTCGCTAAAAAGGACAAAAGTTTAGAATCATCAGAACCCGGAGCATCCACAGAGAAAGCTAATGATGGAACTTCTGCCGCATCTGCAACACCAGTAATTCAGGGTGTCCCAGAGAAGACGGAAGAGCCCAATGCCGGGTTTCCCAAGTATGGAGCTGCTAGTGTGTCTATGCAAAGGCCAGAGAATCAACAGGCCAGTAGGAATAGCTGGAATACACCATCTTCCACAAAGAGTTTCAACAAGTGCCAGTTGGATGGGGTTTATGAGGGACCCTCGGCAAATTCAACCCAAAGACCCGATGATCTACTCAATAACAGGGAGAGGCAGACCAGTGGTGGTTCTTGGAAGGACAGTAGTAGTAGGTCTGAGGCACCACCAAGTCCCATCCGAAGAAGCTCAACCCAAGAGCATCCTGAGAAAACCCAGAACAGTGGAGTTAGTTTGGATAGAGGGTTTTCTGGTAGGAGTTTAGAAGGATCCTTAGTGAAGGAGCCGGATCCTCTCGACATGTCAGAGGAAGCTAAGGCGGAAAGATGGTTCAGGAGAGCTGCCCAGATAAAAGACATATCAGAGCTGAGCCAAATCCCTGATGAAGACTTCCCAACTATAATGCCGATGAGGAAAGGGGTGAACAGGTTTGTCGTTAGCAAGAGGAAGACGCCACTGGAGAGGAGGTTGACGTCACCTCAGTACAGAAGGAATTTGCCAATTGTGAGCTCTGAACCATTGAAGAAGGAAGAAAATGATTCAAGCTGAACAAAAAGGAGGTTCATTTCCTAATACCATGGGTTATTTGCAGTTATTTTTAAGTAGGCTGGATCAATTTTGTTCTTGATATTCTTATCCACTGAGCAAAAAGAATCTTGGTGGGTACATTTCCTACTGGTCGAATGTAGTCAAAAGGAAAATCATCTTCTCAACCGTGTAGAGTCTTTCACTTCTCCACCTACAGTGGCCTCCTTCCATGGGCCATCATCACCCAAGTAAGTCAATAAACATTACTATTTATCCGTTGTATTCTGTGTTACATCTACATGCATCTATACTTTTACTTTTATTGCTTGGCCTGGTAATTATTTGATCAACTTAAGAAGATTTGAAGAGATTGTAATTATTTTATAATAAACAAGTTGTTAGAAAGATTATGGCCTCTTTAGTGATAAGGGTTTAAGAGAGAAGAAAGTAGGGAGCCTTTGGTTTCTGTAGATATAGATATCATTGAGGACATTCAATAGCTAACGTATTTTTAACACTATTATCTTTATCAAATTGGATGCTTTGGTTGGTTACGCGAGACAAATGACTTATTTATTTTTATTTTTTATTTCTTAGGATCCTTTTGTAGTCACCTTTCATATGTATTCTGGTGGCTGTATTGGAATGATTAACACTTGAAATCAGTATATTATTGACTTAAAAAAAGTTTTCACATGAAAAAGTGGAAACAGTTAACGAGAGAAACATGTGAGGTGTCAGCAAGTGAAAATATGAAGATGCTTCTAATTTTTATTATAGTCGGTTTGGATGGGGATGGATGTTAGGGGGAGGGATTTTGTGCGCACCAGGAATTTATTATAAAACTAGTTAGATTTATAACATGATTTCTAACTAGTTTTCCAACAAATCCCTGATTTCTACAAAATTTCTCCTTAAAATCCCCATTCAAATAGACTTTTATTTCATTCAAAGTCGTTTTAAATAGTATAAGAATAATTTTTTTCGGGTTTACTAAGTATTGTGAAAGTCGTTTCCTTCTGTGATAGTTAAAATTATTTAGATGTTATAATTTCACTCATCCGTATATGAGAGAGGAGAAAATGAATGTGAGAGAAGAGAGACTTCTTATTAACTTTTGTAACTTCACTCATCCGTATATAAAAACAAGAGAAGAGGGAACTATATATAGGTAAGAAAATGATACATGCATATGACACCACATCAAATAGGTGTCATATACATGCATAGTATAACGGTGGATTAGCTACCTATATCCAAACGTCATAACACTCCCCATTGGATGTTCACCATTTTAAGATAATTGCCTCGTTAAAAACTTTGTCTGGAAAATCCAGAGAGACAAAACCTGAGCTAAGGAGAATAGTATAATAAACGTAGAATAGTGCTGGACCACATATATTGCCTCGTTAAAAACTTAAGCAAGGAAAACCCAGAGGGACAAAACTTTGACGAAGAAAAAAGAGTACAACGTGATAAGGTCCAGTAAGACAAATGTTGGCACTAGTATACTCCCCTTGATTGAGCAGTCCCTCATATCAGTCTACTTGATAATACATACGTCTCATGCCAATACCATAAACTAGCTTTCTGAATGTCGTTGTTGGCAGAGACTTGGTGAATAGATCAGCATAATTCTCACATGATTGTATCTGTTGGATATCAATCTCATGGTTCTTCTGGAGATAGTGAGAATGAAATAGCTTTGACGAGATGTGCTTTATTCTATCACCTTTGATGTAGCCTTCTTTGACTTGTGATATGCAAGCAACATTGTCCTCAAAGATAACTGATCGAGGGTAGAGTGCAAGAGCTTCTGATATGGCCAATCAGTGATCTTAGCCATACACATTCTCTGCTAGCTTCATGTAGTGCAACAATCTCCGAATGATTCAAAGAAGTGGCTGGAAGACTCTGCTTGTTGGATCGCCAAGAAAATGCTGTATCACCACTTGTAAAAACATACCCAGATTGAGAGATAGCTTTATAGGGATCAGAGGTATCCAGCATCGGTGTAACCCTTTATTTGTGAGCCATTGGAGGGATTTTTAGAGTAAAACAATCCCATGTCGGTAGTCCCGCGGAGATAACGGAGAATCTGTTTTACACCTGTCCAATGTCTCCTTGTCGGTGCAGAACAAAACCTGGCTAATAAATTTACTGAAAAATCAATATCAGGTCTAGTACATTGTGCAAGATACATCAATGCACCGATCGCACAGAGATATAGTACTTCTGGAATAAGTAGTGCTTCATTTTCCTCCTTTGGGAGAAATAGATTTTTCTCGACATCGCGAGATCTCACAATCATAGGAGTACTCCGCGGATATGCTTTGTCCATATTAAAGCGCTTCAGGACTTTTTCAGTATATGTTGTTTGATGGACAAGAATTACGCGTGTATTATGCTCGATCTGCAGGCCTAGACAAAATTTTGTTTTTCCGAGATCTTTCATCTCGAATTCCTTTTTCAAGTATTCTGCAGTGTTCTTGAGCTCTTCAGGAGTCCTAATAAGATTGATATCATCGACGTATACAACAATGATAGCAAATTCAAATTCTATTTTCTTAATGAATACGCATGGGCAAATGGGGTTGTTGACATATTCTTCCTTAGTTAAATATTCACTAAGGCAATTATACCACATTCGCCCGGATTGCTTTAATCCGTATAAAGCTCGTTTAAGCTTAAGTGAATACATATCAGGGACTTTCATATAGATATCTGTATCTAGCTTTCCATACAGATATGCTGTAACCACATCTAGTAGATGCATATCGAGTCCTTCTGAGACTACCGGACTTAATATCAGAAAGTAATTGCATCCATAATAGGATAATATGTTTCTTCATAATCAATCCCAAGTTACTGCGAGAAATCTTGTGCCACGAGTCGTGCTTTGTAGCGAACGACTTCGTTTTTCTCATTGCGTTTTCTTGCAAATACCCATTTGTAACCTACAAGATTTACAATTTTGGATGTTGGAACTGTAGGTCCAAAAACTTCACGTTTTGCAAGAGAATCTAATTTAGCTTGGATTGCTTCTTTCCATTTATGCAGTTCTATTTTTGGAACTGCATAATCAATCCCAAGTCACTGCGAGAAATCTTGTGCCACGAGTTGTGCTTTATAGCGAACGACTTCGTTTTTCTCATTGCATTTTCTTGCAAATACCCATTTGTAACCTACAAGGTTTACATTTTTGGGTGTTGGAACTGCAGGTCCAAAAACTTCAAGTTTTGCAAGAGAATCTAATTCAGCTTGGATTGCTTCTTTCCATTTTGGCCAATCAATTCTATGTCAACATTCCTCTACAGAGTGTGGTTTGATACCATCATCATCTCTAAAAATTCCAGTTGCAACTGAGAATGAGAATATGTCGTCGACAATAGTTTCATTGCGATCCCACACCTTTCTAGTGCATGCATAATTTATTGAGATTTCCTCATTCATAGGTACATGTTCCTCTTCAGGAGGATGCCCCTCGTCAGGGGTTTGTATCTCTTCAGGAGTTTGTATCTCTTCAGGAGATTGTTTCCCTGCAGGAGTTATTTCTTTAGAGACTGCGGACCATTTAATAGCCTCTTCTGGAGTGCTATCTCGCATAAATTTTGATTGACATTTCCGCTTCCGGGGAACAGAATCTTTTGAACTGAGTGGTCGTCCACGCTTCAGGCGTGCTTTAGATGACTCATTTGCTGTAATATTAATAGTCTGTCCTACAGGGACAACATGTCCTGCTGGGACAAGACGTTCTGCTGGGACATCAATTCGAGCTGGAGCATTAGCAGTAAGTATATGTGATTTAGTCACTTTTACTGCATCATTGAATGCATCAGGCATTTCATTAGCTACCTTCTGGAGCTGAACAATCTTCTGCAGTTCAATTTCAGATTGATTGGTGCGAGGATCGAGATGAGATAAAGTTGGTGTATTCTAACAAAGTTCACGCCGTACCTCAGGAGGCTGATTTCCTCCCTCTAACGGCGGGAAGAGTGTCTCATCAAAGTGACTATCTGCAAAACGGGCAGTAAAAGCATCACTTGTCAGAGGTTCAAGATATCGCATAATAGAAGGTGAATCAAACCCAACATAAATCCCTAACCGGTGCTGAGGGCCAAACTTTGTGCGTTGTGTAGGTGCAATGGGGACTTGAACAGCACAACTAAAGATTCTCAGATGTGAAATATTTGGTTGGTGCCCAAGAACAAGTTGTAAGGGATAGTACTGATTATATGCAGTTGGACGAAGACGAGCTAATGCAGCAGCATGTAAAATGGCATGTCCCCATGCAGAAACAGGTAGCTTAATTCTCATAAGCATAGGTCGAGCAATCAGTTGGAGACGCTTAATAAATGATTCTACTAGACCATTTTGAGTGTGAACATGAGCAATAGGATGCTCTACATCAATGCCAACTGATAAGCAGTCAGCATCAAAAGTTTGGGATGTAAACTCAGCAGCACCATCAAGTCGAATAGACTTGATTGGGTAATCAGGAAATGTGCACGTAATCTAATGATCTGAGTAAGAAGACGTGCAAAAGAAACATTACGAGTGGATAGAAGGCAAACATGCAATCAGCTCGTAGAAGCATCTATTAAAACCATAAAGTACTGAAATGGTCCACATTGAGGGTGGATGGGACCACAAATGCCTCCCTGAAGCCGTTGTAGAAAAACTGGTGATTCAACTACAACTTTAGTCAGATAAAGTTTGAGTATTAATTTACCCAAAGAACAAGTAGTACAAGTATAGTCTTTGGAGATCAGAAGCTTCTGGTTCTGTAACAGATGTCCCTGTGAGTTCTTAGTTATTCTACCCATCATGGTAGAATCGGGGTGACCAAGACGGTCATGCCAAAGCATAAATGCTTTTGGGCCATTGAACTTCTGGTTCATGATGGCATATGATTCAGTCGTTCTAATTATTGTATGATATAACCCTGAAAAGAGAGCTAGAAGCTTCTCTAGTATGTGCTTCTGGCACGCTACAATTAAAGTAATTCACAAATACTTCATATGATGTTCATTGATTGTCTCAAGGTGGTATCCATTATGACGGATATCTTTAAAACTCAACAGATTTCTTCTGGATCTAGATGAATATACAACATCGTCGATATGGAGTTTTGTACCACTTGGTAATATGATACTAGTTCTTCCGGAGCCTTCGATCAAACTGGTTGTGCCAGTGATAGTAGTCACATTAGCCTCGAATATTTTTAAGGTTGTGAAATATTTAGTGTCACGAAGGATTGTGTGTGTTGTTGCACTGTCTGCAAGACATACATCCTCACCACTTATCCTGTGACTGGATAGATTTATGCTGGAATCCATATCCTTTCATAAAGAAAAGAGAGAATAAGATAAAGACACACATATATATATATATATGTATGTATAAAAGCGAGTACAAATATTTACAAGCAAAAGTAATAAAACTCTATTTGGTGTAGACATGCCCATCACCAAAGAGTTGATCCAAGTCACCGCCTTCAAGATCATAGAAGGCATCAGGTAATTCCAGGTGGGTATTTGCCAATGGATCACTGTTGTAACTAAAGTTCATCTCAGCATTAGCTTTCTGGCTTTCTGAGTGAAGATTGGTAAAGATCTACGAGATGTCTCGATGTACGACAGGTACGCGACCAGTGCCCATGCATACCACAACGATAGCAGACTTCTTCAAAAGTTTTATGAGATTTATTCGGCAGACCTCGCTGCTTCGTTTCGGAATCGTTCCTCTTCTGGGGGTTCGATCCTGTATCATCCCACTTCTGGTGGTTTTATTTTGTATCGTCCCACTACTGGGGATTTGATTTATTATTATCCGTATTTTTCCACTTCTGGTGGTACGGAGTATGTCTGGAATTACCGTGACCACCCCTTTTACCATAACGACCACGCTTACCACGTCTATTTCTACGTCCAGAAGAGGACGTTGCATTTGCTTCTGGCAGTGATGCAGAACCAGAAGGAGGAGAAGCGTGGTTCCTCAATAACAGCTGATTGTTTTGTTCCGCTACGAGAAGACAAGAAATTAGTTCAGAATATCTCTTAAAACGACGCTTTCGATACTGCTGCTGCAGGAGCACATTCGAGGCATAAAATCTCGTAGAAGTCTTCTCTAATATTTGCTCATCTGTGACGGTCACACCACACAATTTCAGCTGTGAGGTGATTTTCAACAAAGCGGAATTATATTCTGTCACAGATTTAAAGTCCTGCAAGTGCAAGTTGAGCCAGCTGTATTGGGTATTGGGGAGGGTGACCAACTTCAGGTGATCAAACCTATCATTCAGATCATTCCAAAGGATCAAATGATCTTTAAATATTAGATATTCAAATTTTAAAGAAGCACAAAGATGATGACGGAGAAAAATTAAAGCGGATGCGCGACTCTGCGGGGTCGCGCAGTTACCTTCCTTTATTGTATCTCCGAGGTCTTTGGATTAGAGATAGATCTAACATCAAGTAGCCAAGAGAGATAATTATCTCCAGAAATATCTAGAGCTTCAAATTCAAGCTTTGTTAGATTTGACATAATCGAAATAACAAAGACAATGATTATACCTTTTTGATTTTGTGAGGTGTCTAAGAACTTCGGGTGGATCAAGAACTTCGGGTTGATCACGAATTCTCAAGGACTCATTCTTGTTGTAGTAGATTGGTAGAGACTCGTGCTGATAACATGTTATAATTTATACACTACAAGAGTATAGGTACTACAAGAGTATATGAATGTGAGAGAAGAGAAAGACTTCTTATTAACTTCTGTAACTTCACTCATCCATATCTTATAATACAATTCAGGATGATGGGGCAATTCTGTCCTCTTTGGACAAATTGTTTGTATCAGCACAATAACGATATTTCTTACGACGACAACGAGGCATATTTATTTTGAAGACAAAAACGCCCTTAAGTTTCTAAAATACCGGATATATCCCGTGGTTGCCCCATTCGACAAATTGTTTGTATCAGCACAATGACGATATTTCTTACGACGACAACGAGGCATATTTATTTTGAAGACAAAAACGCCCTTAAGTTTCTAAAATACCGGATATGTCCCGTGGTAGTAAATGACCAAAATAACCTTATTTTATTTTTTAATACCATTATACCATTTACGAAATAGCCTTATTATCTTTTACGAAATACCGGGCGTGTCCCGTGGCCATAGTTATTTATTTACACCTGATTTACACTTGACGGTGGAGTGGATCCAAAGGTGCGCGCGCGAAGCACGCATGAGGGCAACGCGCGTAGCGCGTTTGGACATTCAACCCACGCGCGCAAAGCGCGTGTGGAGAGAATGGACAAGGTTTTGAGCCGTGCCGGAGGCACGACGATATACCTAGTCTATATAACAAAGGAGAACGGTCTATATGTTCTCCTGCTTGCTGACTCATAAGTTCTCCTGCTTGCTGACTAGGACAAGTTAGTGTGAAATTACCAAAATAACCTTATTTTCTTTTTTAATACATTTATACCCTTTAACAACTTTATTTATTATATAAATGACCAAAATAATTTCATGTTCTTTTACGAAATACCGGATGTATCCCGTGGCCATAGTTATTTATTTACACCTGATTTGCATTTCACGGTGGAGTCGCGTGGAGTGGATCCAAAGGCGCGTTTGTGGGTGCGCGCGAAGCGCGTATGGAGGTAATGCTCGCGAAGCTCGTGTGGGGAGAATGGACAGTTAATTTTCACGAGCTAAATGACTGGAATACCCTTTTTTTGAGAACGGTACATAAGTTCTCCTGCTTGCTGACTCATAAGTTCTCCTGCTTGCTGACTAGGACAAGTTCGTGTGAAATTACCAAAATAATCTTATTTTCTTTTTTAATACTTTTATACCCTTTAACAACTTTATTTATTATATAAATGACTAAAATAACCTCATGTTCTTTTACGAAATACTGGATGTGTCCCGTGGCCATAGTTATTTATTTACATCTGATTTATACTTCACGGTGGAGTCGCGTAGAGCGGATCCAAAGGCGCGTTTGTGGGTGCGCGCGAAGCGCGCATGGGAATAACACGCGCGAATCGCGTGTGGGGAGAATAGACAATTAATTTTTACGAGCTAAATGACTGGAATACCCTTTTTTTACGAGCAATTGAGCTGTGCCGTAGGCACAACGATATTGCTAGTATAAAAACAAGAGAAGAGGGAACTATATATAGGTAAGAAAATGATACATGCATATGACACCACATCAAATAGGTGTCATATGCATGCATAGTATAACGGTGGATCAGCCACCTATATCCACACGTCATAACATTTAGAAGCATTGTCAAAGGATTAGTTTCACCATAATTATTTTTATGCATCATGAATGTACTAGTCATGATTTGCTATTTTAGTTAGACGTGCATTTTGAGGTTGTTCTCTTTAACTAAGCTAATATCTTCTTTCTTCTGAAACGGACTGCTGTCTTTGTATTATTTACGGTAGAGTATTTGATTGTATTATTTCTCACTAGTGGGTAGCATGTGCGTACGCCCGTTGTACTTGGGAAGTTTGACATATGAAACTGATGGTTCTGATTTGCACAGTAAATTTTCTCATGATATATGAATTTGATGTTCGTGATATGCACTGGTAATTTTTTAGAATGAGTTCCGTTGCTTGAGAAAACCGAGTAGCTCTTTATCAGAAACTGGTATGCATTTGACGACCCAACCGATCGGCCAACTTACAGCAGCAGTTCCAATGCATGCACCCCATTGCCCCCAATTCAACCTCTCTGTATCTGCAAACTTCTTCAGAAATTCCACCATCACCACTTGAAGAACTATGGTGATCCCCACAATCCCTAAAAACAACTTGTTCTTAAGTATTCCCTCCAACACGTTCTTTTTCTCCAACTTTCTTGCATTGAACTCATTAAATACTTGACAATATGAAGATATCTTATTCAACTGAACTCGGAGCTGCAAAAAGGATTTTCCGATGAAACAACCGGCAATCTGACCCGTAATCCTTGAAGTTCTCATGGCCAACCAAGCAAACACCACTACTCCCAAGAAGGTCTCCACCATCATCGATCGAAAAACATTCTCCTTTCACATAGGCAACCACAAAAACAAGAATCTAATTATCTTCACGGAATCCAACAGAAACCAGAGATCATATGGGGCGCTGAAAAATACCATAGCGGCTGGAATAGAGGCGGTTCTAATAGAGGCGGTAAAGAGTGGGATTGAAGGTAAAGGCCTCTGGAAACTTAACGACACTCCCGCTTGGTGTACCATCCAGCAACAGAGTAACTCAAGAGGTCCCTATCTGCATATGACACTATCTCGTCTGGACGGGAAAGGTATCCTCTGTACCTTTTACATTCCACCCGGTGACTTCTGCAAAGGATGGACAAACCTAGCTTTGATGCTAAGTGACATGCTATCAATCACCAGAGAGAACCCCAAGCCAAACCCAACCCCACCACCAAATCGCCCACGACCCCAACCTCACACCCGATCACAACAGAGAAAACCAATCCCTAGCATCATCTACCCTTGTGATCTGGCGGCAACGAAATTCACAACCTCCAAGACAACAGGGCTGCCCAAACCCTCGGTCACAATCTCTCAGCTACCGGTATCTCCCACGAATGTGACTGATCACTCAACCTGGAATGATTTGTACCTTTGTATCTCACCCCAAATCATCTATCCATGGGAAGAAGCAGGGAAAACCATCTCCAAATTTTTGAACACCTCTGCAACATTTGACCTCCTACCCATAGATGACTTCAGTGCTTATATTCTCCCCTCATCTGCTGAATTGAAAAAGACCCTCAGCTCCAAGCAGCGCATTCCGTTCATGGATTTTGACTTGACGATAAAGAAATGGTCCCCAATAGATCTGAAACTAAACCCACCAGAAAACCACCCTCACTATAAAATTGCTTTCTTTGGGGTACCGGTCCACTTCTGGTCATCAAACCTAATCAATCACCTTGCTGCTTTCTGTGGAGAGATAACTTACATCGCCCACGAGACCAAATACTTGGAAGACCTCTCTGCAATTCGTATAGGGGTGAAGAATCTGAAAGGCCTCAATTCCATACCAAGGTGGCTAGATCTCAATACACATGAGGGACAATTCGGGGTTGCAATTCAAGTGGATTTCAAACAACCTCTAGATCCCTTCTGGAATCGCAATCGGATCACCATTTACCCAGCCGGAGAAGATGAAGGATATGGATCTTCCGGTAGCTCCAAATCCCCATTAGGAAAGAGAAAGTCTGACGCGGGTCCGAACCTAATCCCAAAATAAAAAAAATATACAAATCAGTGTATCACGCGTACCACGCGTCATAGACAACGGGCAAATACATTTAAAGCAACTTTTCAGAGACCATGCGGATCGACCAGCCCATCCTTTTTTGACAACGGCACTCGCAGAACAAAAAGCAGATCCTCGAAACTCAAAAAAGGGGCAAAAACCCCTAAAAAACGATGGGTCCCTAAGGTACTTAATTGTTCCAATTTGCCTATCTCTCCCACATCACAGCATCCCAACACACATATGGCGGGCCAACATGAATGGGATACACCGGCAGAGTCTACATCAAGCCCACAAGGCCCTACCCAGCACCCCACGCCACCAATAACTACGCCAATCACAGAGCAGACACAGCTAAAATCAAGCTCGCAAGATATTGAAGCACAACCCTTGGTGCCCAACCACCCCAACCCCAGGCCTTTTATTATGCGAATCTCAGAGGACAACATAGATTGGCCGGACCTAATACTCCCAGCTGACCCCAATCCAAATCAACCCATTGAATCAACCACCCACACACCCTTTAACAATCAAATGTCACGTTATAGGCAGGACACCCAAGTACCTAAAATCAACCCCCAATTATACCTGGCCACCCTAGGGAATCGACTTATCCTCAACCCTGCAGCCCAAATCCAGAGAATGCCAGCTCTACCACAACCAACACCTGTGCCGTTCCCCATCCCATGGCACCCCCCGCTCAGGCATCAATCAAATAAAATGGTCTTCAGTCAACCTCCACCTCAAGTGAACAAGCCTCCACCCCACAACCCCCAATTAGATCCGATTACCAACTCTCTGCCTCAATCCACACCTATGTATAACTCCATTCATCTCAGCAACGACCAATTACAGTGGCTACATCTCGAGACGGAGCGATTGATCAATTTAGGCAGTGAAAACGGTATCTCTTTTAGCCTCAACCAACCGCTATCCCGCGACATCACCTTCAGCATCCTAGCAAATGACGGACCAGTAGACAAGATCAACTTTGGGCTAAAAAACACAACGGAAATCAACTCCTTCACATGCTCTAAGAATTTACTTCTGCTGGAAGGAGAATCAGAGGAGGACTCTGCCTCTGACTCGGAACCATCCAGTCCAAGTAAGCGTTTTTCAACCCCTATCCATCACCCCCAATTATCTGATGAGGTTTTGCAGGACATCTCAAGTTTGTTTGACCAAGATCCAGATTCAGAAGAAGTCCAAATCGCTGACGATCAAGCCCACCAGGATCACCAGGAAATAGAGACATCAGACTCTAACTTGAGCTCCTGCCACTCCCCACCTGGTTTTAGTCGACAACAGCCATTGATCTCATCAAAACTAACACGTGAATCAAGAAGATTGGATGTCTCTTTATCAGATGCCCTCGCGTTAACAGAAAGTTCGGGTCGCCCTACGCGAGCTAATGGTCGCAAACCACACCAATGAATCCGAAAATCTTAACATGGAATGTCTGGGGTTTGGTTCTAGAAAGAAAAGGGTGGCAGTCCGACGTCTAATTAGATATTGCAGAGCTGACATAATTATCCTCCAAGAAACAAAAATGAGAGAATGTTCTGATAGAGATATCATAGAAATCAGTGGTTCAAGAAATTATGGTTGGGCTGAACTACCTTCCTTAGGGGCATCAGGTGGTATACTCATACTATGGAATCTCGGGACTATAGATGCAGGTTATGCTTTGGACGGTGCTTTCACTCTCACAGTGGAATGCACTTACATTGAAGACTCCTTCACTTGGTTTACTACAGGTGTGTATGGCCCAACCAGAGCACGCTTCAGAGACCAATTCTGGCAAGAGCTTTCTGACCTAAATGGACACATCTCCGGTCCTTGGCTGTTAGGTGGGGACTTCAATGTCATTAGACATCAAAATGAAAAGAGAGGTGGTAGCAGGATCACCCGAAGTATGACAGAATTCAACACATTCATCTCTAATTTTGCTCTGGTCGATCTCCCGCTGATTGGGGCAAAATTCACATGGTCTAACGGTCAAGAAACTCCATCCATGAGTAGGTTGGACCGATTTCTAATGTCCCCAGATTTTGAACAACATTATCCATTCTCATCCCAACTTGCACAACCTCGTCCGGCATCTGATCACATCCCCTTACTTCTTGATACAAACGACTCGTCATGGGGCCCCCCCGTTCCGATTTGAAATAATGTGGTTTGAGGCACCAGGATTCTCTGAAAAACTAAAGGAATGGTGGGAAAGCATCCAGGCGAGTGGCAGTCCCAGTATGATACTATAGAAGAAGCTGAAACTACTCAAGGACAAGATCAAAGACTGGCTTAAGTCTGACTTTGGAAAACTCCAATCCAAAATACAGGACACCAAAAGGGCTATCTTGCAATTGGATAGTATGAATGAAGACACGAATCTCACCTCCACTCAACGATCTGAGAGAGCCGCCCTTTGCATTGAATTGGAGAAACTTGAGTCAATGAAGGAGCAGAAATGGAGTCAAAAATCAAGAGTAAACTGGTTGGGAGATAAGAATACAACCTTCTTCCATAAATCAGCATCCTGTAGACACAGGTCAAACCGCATACATCAACTGCTTATTGGGGAAGAATTCACCTCTGACAGGGAAGTCATTATCCATCACATTACTGAATTTTACTCAAATTTATTTACTGATGAATTCAAATCTAGACCCCCAATAGATGGAATTAATTTTGACCGTCTGACCACACAGGAATCATCTCACTTAGAGGATAGATTTACTGAATCAGAGGTTCTCAATGCCCTCAAAGGACTGGGTGCTGAAAAAGCACCGGGTCCTGATGGGTATCCCATTATCTTTTTCAATAAATGTTGGCACTTCCTCAAACAAGATTTCATGAAATTCATTGATGGATTCTTTTTTTCAAATTGTGTAGACAAGAGACATAACTCTACATTTATCGCACTTGTACCTAAGCTCAACCACTCAGAATCCATCAAAGATTTCAGACCTATCAGCCTACTTACGAGTACCTATAAGGTAATCGCCAAAATACTCGCAAATAGGCTCAAATTGGTTCTCCCCAAACTAATTAGTCCTCATCAAACAGCTTTCCTACAAGATCGCCAGATCTTTGATGGAATTCTAATAGCAAATGAACTAGTGGACTCTAGACTTAGGGACAACAAACCTGGCATTATCTGCAAGGTGGACATGGAGAAAGCTTTTGACAGGATTAACTGGTCGTTCCTTAAATCCATCCTCATTCGTATGGGTTTCGGCTTTAAATGGATCCAATGGATGGAATTTTGTTATGGTACTGCGTCATTCTCCGTTCTCATTAACGGCTCCTCTTTCGGGAATTTTTGGAGCTCAAGGGGTCTCCGCCAAGGCGACCCCCTATCACCATTACTATTTGACATTGCTATGGATGGTTTTTCTAGGTTTCTTGATAGTGCTGCCAACTCTGGATTTTTTAACGGATTTCTTGTGAAGGAAAATGGCAGGGTGATCTCACATTTGCATTATGCAGATGATTCGATTTTCTTTATTAATGCAGTTTGGCTAGAACTTTATAATCTCCTTAGCCTGTTAAAAGTATTTGAAGTTGTTTCAGGTCTCAGAGTTAACCTCTCCAAAACCAAGCTGATAGGTTTGGGTCAAGTCCCAGATCTGCAAGTTTGGGCTGCAAGGCTAGGGTGTGGAATTGACACCATTCCCTTCTCCTACCTGGGTCTACCTTTGGGTTCAAGATCAAGATCTACAGCAATATGGGATCCTATCATCGAACGGTTTGAAAGGAAACTAGACAATTGGAAGCACAAGTGTCTATCAAAGGGAGGTCGCCTAACATTGATCAAAAGTATTTTGGCAAACTTACCAATCTATTTCCTTTCCCTTTTCAGGGCTCCCAAATCAATCATCAACCGGCTCGAAAAACTCATGAGAGACTTCCTATGGGCGAAGAAAGGGGGAAAAAATGGATACCATCTGGTGAAATGGGGAGATATCTGTCTTCCCATGGAATCGGGGGGTTTAGGCATAAAGCAACTTCAGTCTATGAATACAGCACTACTAGCAAAATGGGGCTGGAGATTTACGGTGGAGAAAGACCAACTTTGGTTGTCCATCATCGACGAAAAATACGGACCTTTCCCATCTCAGTGGCTACCCCAACCCATCACAATGACTTATGGACATTCATGTTGGAGACATATAGCTGCCTGCTGTAACAAAACAAAATCTTTGGCTACTCTCACAATCCATGCAGGGACATCGATATCCTTTTGGTTTGACATTTGGGTTGGCCAAAGATCCCTTAAAGAAGTCGCTCCAGCAATCTTCAAAATCTCCTCCAACAAAATGGGTACACTTCCAAATTTTATCATCCCCACAATAAATGGCTACGAATGGAACCTCAATTTTACTAGAGAGCCCCGGGAATCAGAAATCCAGCAACTAGCAATCCTAATTCAGCAAATTGGAACAGCTCCACCGACCTTGGACGACTTGCCGGACATACACAAATGGTCACTCACCTCAACAGGCATCTTCACAGTTAAATCAGTTTATGATCACCTAACATCAGCCTCTCCAAGCGATTTCCCAAAAAAACTCATCTGGAACCACAAAATTCCATCCAAAATCAGTTTCTTCATGTGGACAGCCTATTGGGCTAAAATCCTAACACTAGATAATCTGCAGAAAAGGGGCCACCACCTGGCAAATGCCTGTCCCCTTTGCCTTAAAACAGAAGAATCAACTGATCATCTTCTCCTCCATTGCAACTTCACAAAAGAAATTTGGAGCGAGATCCTCCCGCTATCAGGTTGGTGCTGGCCTTTCCCACATTCTTTTGCAAACTTTCTTCATGGATGGTTCGGTAAGGGTTTCTCAGAATCCGGAAAAATTTTCTGGAGCTTCATCCCCGCAGCGGTAGCATGGTGCACTTGGAAAGAAAGGAACATGCGGGTTTTCGACGGTAAGCTACAGACGGCATATAAAATCAGCATCGAGATAAAAACTCTATTGCACTTTTGGGTCTCAAACACATATAGGGACTTCAAGACTCATTTAGATAGCTGCATCTTCAATTGGGACTCCCTCTTTATTTAAAATCACTCACAAGCTTGGCTATCTTTATTTGTAAATTTAATTTTCTCTGAGACTCTAGACTGATGTTTCCTACTCTAGGAGAATCAACGTCTAAATATTTGTACATTTTGCACCTGTCTATATTTAAATTTCGTTCATGATCAAAAAAAAAAAAAAAATTTAGAATGAGTTTATTTTTTATGTTCATGTGGAAAGATAGAATGAGAACACTTTTAGAATGAGTTTATTTTTCGTGAGGATGATTTACATAGTGAGGAGTTCATCCTCATAAAAAATTAGCCCTTAGAGCTGCGGAAAATGATCCCTTCTCTACCATTTCATGTTCTAGGGAAACTCTACTCTCTCTCTCTAAACCGGCAAGAGGGGTGGAGCTGGAATCAGCACTCATCACTATAAATCCCAACTTGGGTGCTGCTCATCATCTACCTATCCAAGGGAAACTTCACTTACGCCCTCTTTTTGTTTGTTTTACATTTGGAGTTTGGTCTCAGATTTTCATAAATGCTTTGGAAAAGGTTGACATTTTTAATTTTTAAGTAACAAACTTTCTTTCCGGCATGCGGACACATTTTGTAGTTTAAAATCAAACGGGTTTAAGCCTTAATTTGGGTCGTTTATTGACCCACAGATATCAAACTCGTTTTTGTGAAGCCTCCTGCCACATGGTGATGATGTGGCCCATTGCCACGTCTTTGATGGCGTGGAAGGAAAACATTTCAAAAACATTTATTCTTTTTTAATACATGGAATCCCAAAAATCTGAAATAACCACTCTAACCGCAAAACAAATACAATCTCTTCCTCACCTAAACATCGGAAGAACAAAAATTAGATCTAGGATTAGAGAAAGCAAATGTGTTGTTGGATTTTTGAGACCGAGTTGCCGTTGATTGAATTTGAGAGGAAACGAGATCAGGTCCGCTGGCGACGTCCAAGGTCTCGCCCGTAAGTCTCTCTCTTTATTCTGAGCCATAAATTCAAGAACGAATATGAAAATCTTTTGTAGTGTGTTTGGATGTAGAATTCATGAGTCCTTAGAAACATGAATCCCTAGAAACATGAATCTCTAGAAACATGAATCCTTTGGTTTGTTTAGCAACTATTAAAGAATCTATGGATTCATAAATCCTTGGAAGCTTAAATCTTTTGGTTTGTTTGGCTGCCATTTAAAATCCAAGGAAAATCTCTATTTTGTTATTTTAATTATGTGGGGTGTAATCTGCATTGAGTTGGGTGAATACATAGTGAATCTTTAGTTTAGAATTTCAACAAATTCAAAAGGGGGAAGTGGAACTCCAAAATTTTGATGGAAAACATGTTTTCCTGGCAAACAAGTTTCCAGGGATTCTTGGTAGCCAAACAGACCATGGAAATATGAATCTCTGGTCCCCACTAAATCCCTACCATGGAATCCCCCATCCAAATAAACCATTGGGTTTTTTAGGAAAAGAAGGAGAGAGGTTCGAAGATCTTATAGTGTGTTTAGATGTAGAATTCATGTTTCCCAAGGGAAAGATGAGTCCTTGGAAACATGAATCCCTAGAAACATTAAACCTTTGGTTTGTTTGGCAACCATAAAAGAATCCATGGATTCATGAATCCTTAGAAGCTTGAATCCTTTGGTTTGTTTGGCTGCCATTCAAAATCCAAGGAAAATCTCTATTTTGTTATTTTAATTTTGTGGGGTGTAATCTGTATTGAGTTGGGTGAATACATATGGTTTGTTTGGAAGGGGGATTCCAAGGTAGGGATTCAATGGGGACCAGAGATTCATGTTTTCTTAGTCTGTTTGGGTGCCAAGAATCCCTGGAAACTTGTTTCCTAGGGAAACATATTTTCTCGTAAATCCCTATTTTTGAATCCCATCTCCCCCCTCGAAACTTGTTTCCTAGGGAAACATATTTTCTAGCAAATCCCTATTTTGGAATTCCATCTCCCCCTTTAGAATTTGCTGGAATTCTAAACTAAGGATTCACTCTGTATTCACCCTACTCATTGCAGATTACACCCCACAAAATTAATACAACAAAATAGAGATTTTCCTTAGATTTTGAATGACAGCCAAACAAACCAAAAGATTCAAGCTTCCAAGGATTCATAAATCTATGGATTCTTTTATGGTTGCCAAACAAACTAAAGGATTCATGTTTCTAGGGATTCATGTTTCCAACGACTCATGTTATTCTACATCCAAACACACTAATAATGAATCCTTAGTTTAAAATTCTAGCAAATCCTAAGGGGAGGTGGGACTCCAAAACAGAGATTTGGTGGAAAACATGTTTCCCTGGGAAACAAGCTTCCAGGGATTCTTGGCAGCCAAACAGACCAGGGAAACATGAATCTCTAAACTATTAGAGAAATGCCACTCTCCCCCCTCTCTCACGCACATTCTAGAGGTTCTGGACTTGAAATCTGGAGTTTTTAAGGAAAAAAGGGTTGTAAGTTTGGAGTCGATAATTGTTTTAGTTTGCTCATTTTCGTCACTTTCGGAAATTTTTTTCTCTGGTCTGTGTGCAGTGCACTTTGGGATTGTAGATTAATGTAGTACTTTAGCCTAGGTTTTTTAATGTCCTACTCCAAACTCCGTTTCTTTTTTCTTTTTCTTTTTTTTTTTTTCTTAAAATTCCTCAAATCAAACTCTAAACCGTAGCTCTGTACTCCTTTAGTTTTGTTAACATGAAATTGCTCAAATCATATAATAATGTACTACTAGACATGACCTAACAAAGGGTACAACCCACTTCTCATTATTATTAGTAACTAAATATTTGAATTCAAGCATTTCATAAATGGTTTGCAACTATTATTTGTATCTTTTGATTTGTTACTCGCATTATATATGACTTATTAGTTAAGTCCATCCGTGGCTTCCTTATCTCCATCTTTCATATCTTTCTTTCGTGTATGTTCATGGGCCGAGTCCATATGGTGTGTATGTAATACCCCGAAATCTTTTCGCATGGATCCGGATATGGACCAAAATGTCCATGGGCCGAGTCCCCGTGGGAGTTGAGTTAGGAAATGTCCAACTTTTGTGTACGTTCATGTTTCATATAACACTCATGCATGCATTGATAATAGAAATGGTTGGGTGAAACCGAAAGTACGTGGGAGCTAGTAATACTAGATTCTTGAGATCGACAGAGAGACCGGTCCAAAAGGTCATGATGGGTGTAATGCATACAATTCTAAGTGAGAATTGGGTGGAAATAGTAAGAACATGCACGCAATAAAATAATGACAATAAATAAATAAAATATATATTCACGTAAGCTTTGTGTGCAAGCGGTCAAAATATATATATATATATATACACGTATTTACGTCATTTGTAGTATTTGGTTATGGTGCCATCACTATATTGCCATCACTGTTATCATGACCTATGGAACCCACATACAGATGAATCAAGGGCTGATTTTTTGTGAGGATGTTCTCCTCAGTATGTCCATCATTCTCACTAAAAATCAGCTAATTATAAAACTTGTAACCCCATCATCCATTGATGCAATTTAATGGTAAAAATGAATGATTCAGTCACCGTTAATTTTTAAAAAAATGGATGATTGCATTACCAGTTTTAGAATGAGCTAATTTTTTGTAAGAATGTTCTCTTCACCATGTAGATCATCATCCCAAAAAATCAACACTTGGTTCATCTGTATGTGGGCTCCACAAGCTATGGTAACCTAAAAATGTCACAGTTATAGTAATATAGTGAGGGCACCGGAACCGCTTCCTTTGGGTATTTACTATCTTGATAAGTTAAAGATTAATAAGATTTGTATTTTATGGAGTTTATAAAATAATTAAATAAATCTATTATCTATTATAATATACTATAGGAGAAGCCTTAGGTTAACAAAACCCTCTCTCTTAGGTGTGGGTTAAAAAAACCTATATCATAAACATATGACCCAATATATATAAAAAAAGAAAGATATTTCCACACTAAATAAAAAAAATTTCTTAAAATTAAAATACATAAAAAAAATCTAAAAATTAATAAAATTAAGAATAATTTTTTTATACTATAGGAGAAGCTTTTCTCAAATTCTAAAACAACTAAATTATATAATTATCTAATAAAAAAATTTAATTTTTTTTAGAAGAAGCTCCCGTGCCTTGCACGGAATATGAGAGCTAGTCTATTATAATATAGGAGAAGTCTTTCTCTGCCACATGTCTCTCTTACAAGCATTCTCTTTAAATCATGTCACGTATCACTCTCTCTCAAATCTCTTTCTCTCTAAAAATTCTCTATTTAAAAATTTATAGTAATTATAATCTTAAAGCAACTAAACTTTCTAATTGTGGGACCCCGCTAACAAAAAAAATAATAATAATAACATTAGTAGTATGTTGTTTCAGACAAAAAAAAAAAGAAAATCTGATTTGTAGATATATATAAATGTATATATGAATAATACTTTAGTTAGTATGTTAGAAAGAAAGAAAATACATACTTTAGTTAGTATGTTAGAAAGAAAGAAAAATAATACTTTAGTTAGTATGTTAGAAAGAAAGAAAATACATACTTTAGTTAGTATGTTAGAAAGAAAGAGAATATATACTTTAGTTAGTATGTTAGGGAGAAAAGAAAATAAGAAGGAGAAAAGAAAATAAGAGAGAGGAGGGGGAGCTGAGTAAAATCGTGGGAGCAGGGAGAAACGTGAGAGTGAGCAGAGAGAAAGAAAGAAGAAAACCAGGAAGAAAGAGGGGGGGAGATCGTCCAGAGAGAGAGAGAGGGAGAGAGAGA
>MVGT01001180.1:19191-114567 GCA_002174775.1 Macleaya cordata
GAATGTTGAGGTTTATAAGTGACTACACTTATTAGAGTTTATCTTTTAAGTGTTGGGTCCTCATTGGAATTGATAAGGTGGTGCAAATCACCACCGCACACGCGCACGTACACGCACACGTGCGTGTGCGAAAGGGCGATTGGGCGTTTAGGGCGTATTGGGCACTTTTGTGGCGCACTTTGCACTTCGCACGTGCGCATCGTCGCTAGGAGCTATTGGAGCCTTAATCTTTTCCAAAAATGAGATGGTGTCACTGTAGTATCGATACCAATAAGGTTGGTATCGATACCAGCCAAAAGGAAGCCAACAGATGAGGCTAGTATCGATACTGACTTAGTCAGTATCGATACCTGCTGAAAGGGTGCGACTGGTAATATCCAGTTCACGCCTTTATCGATACCCATTGAGTTGGTATCGATACCAAGGTGATCTGAAGTCGTTTTTTTAATGAGTATCGATACCCATTCAGTGGGTATCGATACCCCCTCGCACCAGTTCAGAAAAGTCACCATTTTCACTCCGAAATGGTGCTTCCAAGGCTATAAATACTTGGTTTGTTGGCCATTCTCAACACACTTCGAAATCCTAAGTAAACCAAAGTATAGTTAGAGTTTTTTTTTTGGCATTACCAGAGATCAAAAAGATTGTTCTTGAGTTGTGATCGAATCTTGCACATTCGAACTCACAAATCCTACTGTTATACTCCATTGTATCCTGAAAACATATTTCGTATACCCTGGTGCAATTATAGGGGTGAAATATTGTTTGAAAGACAGCGTTTACGTGCCTTTGAGTTCTTGAATCGTTCAAGTTTTCTTTACTGTTCCTACAATATTTCCAACAGACTGGACATGAGTGAAGCGTGAGCGAATGTGTGTGAATCCTCTTTGAAGCTGGAAGCTGTGATGGTTGCTCCTGTAAAGAGGTACCTATCTTGAACTTTCCTAATGTTCATTTCATCTCACACAAATGCATGTGCAAACAGTGGTGAACTGGTGATGAAGAGTCCAAGGTTATTGGATATCAGTTTGATGTATACCCAACTTATATTGACTTCCGTTGAACTATCCTTTGAAATGATAGAAAAACACGAAATAAAGGTGTATCGGGACTAAAAGCTCACCAAAATGGAGTAAACACCTATTTTAAAAATCAAATTGTGTAAATAGCAAGAAAAAGTTAAAAAATGAGTTTTCATATATATTGAAATGCTTGTAAAGTTTTTTGGTAATTGGCACCTGAAAAAATGAATTTTTGGGTAATTTATTGTAATTTTAAATGATAAAATCTATTTCCAGCTCACCTTTTTTTTAATGAACATGACACCGTACGTATTCTTATAATTTGTTCACATCAACCTTGAGACCTATAGGTAGATTATCTAAGAGTTACTTTTAATTTCTAAAGCTGGTCGCTTCACCGTATATATACATCATCTTCGCGGAAGATCACTTCTTTCTAAAACTTCTAACATCTTCGAAGATGGTCGAAAAATTAACGATAAAGTAGATAGTTTAGAAAACTTAAAATTTGAATCATCTTTAAAACGTGTTAAAAAAATTCAAAATGATGTGATTTTTTAGGATGATCTACATATATTGATGAGATCACCACATCCCACCAAAAATATCCCTTGGATCATTTCAACTGGGTTCCACGACCTTATAAAAAATAATGAGTGTTGTTATTGACACTTAAGTTTTTTATAGATTGTGGCCTACACTCAGAGGTATCCCTTTATTTATTACTTATATCCTACATTTTGATTGGGGATATTCCTTTTCTAAACATTAATTATTATTTTTAATAAATTAAAAAAAAAATTAATCCAAAAAATAAAACGATCCCTCTTTCTACCCCCTTTCCCTCTTTCTCTTTGTTTTTAAAATCCTAGAAGTCGAGCTCACGACCCCTTGAGGCCGAGCTCCTAAACCACCATTTAGAGGAAGAAATCAAGTGTATTTTTTTTGCATTTAAGAGCATTCAAAGAAGGAGAAGGTCAATGGCAAGGTCGAAGCAACTCAATCCACCCTATCATCTATCGTCCGACGAAGAAAAAGGGTAAGGATTCGTTTTCATTCTTTAATCTTAATTTTTTTTCGTTGTTTTTGGATGAAGGAGTCCTGATGAGAGGTCTCAGCCTCAGGAGGAGAAAACTTAACACTAAGGCTTGACCGTGGATGAAGGAGTCCTAGGTGCAGGACTCGGCCTCGGGTGGGTGAGTCTTAGCACTAAGACTCGCCCCTGTCTGGCCGAGTCCTGTTCGTAAGCCCTAAATTTCAATCTTAATTTTTTTTTGACAAAATAACAATAAAAATTTAAAAAAGATTGTGACAATACCTTCGAATGATGTGATTGAGAATTATTTACGAAATTTGAGGAACCAACCGTCTCATCAATTGAGTTTTTTTTACAGATCTCACTCATTAATAGAGTTTTACTAAAAATAAAATCATCCTCCATGAAAATCTGTGTGAAATAAACCCTACTGCATAAGGGATTTGATGCTCGGATGCTTAAGGCCGAATCAACAAAGAAAAATTCGTCGATGATGGAGCGAATAAATCCGTTGAAGGTGGAATCGATTTTTCCACTTTCTCTCTTTAACCTAATCTTTTAAGTCCTAATAAAATTTTTTTTAATTAGTAATAGGTTAAAAAATAATTTAAAACATAAAAAGGAAAGCCACCCCCAATAAAAAATATTTTTATATTAAATTGATTAAAATTAAATAATCTTAGGCTGCCACAACCTATAAAAACCTTAAGTGTCAATAACGACACACAAAATAATATGTCAGACTAATTAAGGGCCCGTTTGGCATTGCTTCTTTTAAGAGCAAAAGTACTTTTTTAAAGATTTTTGAGTTTAAAGGTGTTTGGTAAAATTTAGAAAAAGTGCTTATTAGAGAAGCAACCTGCTTTTCACAGCAGATTTCAAAAGCAACTAAGAGGTTGCTTTTTTAATCAGCTTTGCGGATAAGCATCAAGTTCGGTGACGGAAAGATTTTAAAATGTCTTTTATACCCCTCAACGTTTTACTAAATGACACGAGTATTTGGTCTTTATCGCAGACGTTCACTATCCAATGTCTCCATTGAACTCTCCAACTCTGTCCCACGTTAACCATTTTTATCCAACGACTTCTTAACCCAAACTTACAATAATCAAACTCCTGTTTTTGCCAAAAGACCTTCATCGTTTTTCCCCAAAAGCTATTTGCTCTTCCATTGTTTCATTGTTCTTTTTTGAATTTCTGTTTCTAATAGAACCCTAAAACCAGTTGGTGGGTTTAGATCGATTTTGATTTGTTCCAACAATCGCAGAGCAAAATCATCGAATTCGAAGATTTCCGACGGTTGAGAGCTTGTGGAAGCTTTGGGTGAGATGGCAAAGTGTTCGTCATTTACTCTATGCACTCTTCCACCCTAACAGGCCCAAAAAAAAATTTAGACTTGTAACTCTGGAAAACAAAGACGTACAATGACATAAGACGAAAGATCTTATTTGTAGATGTTTATTATTTCTTTTGCAATTTTCATGGAATGGGTACTCTGTACAGTAGAGGAACCAGAGCCATGAATTTTCTCTTTGTTGCTCATTAATGGAAGACAAATAATTTGTTTAATTTTTTTATTTATTTTTATTTGATTTTCTATGATATGAGTTATGACAAAGGATCCTCTACTTGAACTGTTTTCCTTTTGCTTGAAATGTGTTTGACAAAATATAAGCTAATTGTGGCTGTTGAAGAACGCTATAGAGAGGCATCACAATAGCGAGTTCACAAGACAAGCTCACCCAACTTCGTTGCCAATAATAATGGTAATAATAAAAATTTAGATCCGCGAACAATCATACAATTTTTTACAAGATTTTTGTGGGGTTCAAATGGAGATAATTCAAGAGTACGAAGATGTTTGTAAATCATCCTTATAAAAATTATCATGTTCTAAAATTTTGTGAGGCTCGAGAAAATCCAAGAATATGAAGATGTTCTTTATATCATGTAAATTGTTAACGGGTAATGCTACAGGCACCCCGGATTTGCACACAAAATCATACCCGGCGTCTAATTTGGGTCTAATTTGAGTCTAACTTGGTCTAACGTAGGTCTAATTTTGGTCTAATTTGAATAAAATAATCAGAGGTATTAGCAAAGGTGCAAATCCAAGGTGCTTGTAGCATTTTCCATTGTTAACTTTACAATTTTTATTGGCAACAAAGTTGGGTGAGCAAACTGGCCCTAAGTCCACTATAAAAAAAATAATAATAATAAAGTGGTTTTGTTAAGTGAAGGTTGATTTTTTTAAAGAATAGAAAGAAGAAAAAAAATGATATTCACATTTCGGTCATTACACACAACCACAATACTCTAACATTATAGTTTACCGGACACTCTAATGCTGCTTTTAAATTCGAAGCACTTCTAAAATAATAGTTTACCAAATACTCAACTGCTACTTTACAGCTGATTATTTCTACAGCACAGCTGAAAGTGTTTTTTTAGAAATCACAGCAATACCAAACTAGCCCTAAATGGGGTGTTAATAATTATTAAGTAGGATGGAAGTAAAATCCTATATAAATTGGCCCCTTTGCAAAATTTCCTGGCTCTAACCCTGCTCGATCCCTTCGTTGTATATTGACTCATTGAGACTTTTGAGAGACCAAAGCACGTCTGTGCAGCGTGCATGCCCGATAAAGAGTCTATTTTTTAAAATAAATGGTAGGGATTTATATTTTACGGCCATGATATTTCCACAAGCCACACAACTTAAATTTGTATTATCGGTTCTATACAATCAATAATACAAAATTGTTTGTCAATTATGTATGACCAGCAACACAGTTACAACTTACAAAGTGATTTGGCGGTTTTAGGTTACCAAAAGACCATTTTATAAAATTTACATTATAAGTTTTGAGTTACCCAAAAATAATTTGGTCAAAAGTTGTATTGCTATAGTAAAAGTGTATTTTAATTGTGTTTAGGTCTTAAATATTTCCACACAACTAATTGTTATACCCACACAACTTTTAACCGAATTGTTCATTGATAACCCCGAACAAACAGTATACATTTCATAAAATGATCAGTAGGTATCTTAGAACCACCAAATCAAATGTTGTCGGCCATACATAATCGACAAACTATTTTATATTTATATAGTACGTTATATAGAATGGACAGTACAAAATTGAGTTGTTTGGCTTTAGTAAAAAGTTGTACGAAAATATCTGTGGGCTTGTGTTTAATTCGTTAGAGGTCTTTTGAGTCTCAACTTTTCCGAAACAGTTAAAGATTGGGCCGAATGGATCTTTTGCATGTCTAAGCCGCCCTGGCATGCACGACATAAATAGTAACAATCCTAATAAGGAAACTTATTAGGGTTTCATAAAACAAATAAGGAAACTTGGACAATATATTACTAGATCTAAGTGGAGTACTTAAGTTAGGTACGTAAAAAACATCTGCAACCTTACAAGTTACGATAGAGAGAAAGAAGCGAGAGAAGGCGAAAAGAGATGTGGACGTACACGGAGCCACCATGTGCCCAGTGGGGGCATCTGCCCCCACTTAAATTTTGCTTCAAAAATTTTCATATATATATTCTTTACTTAAAAAAAAAATATTTTATATCATTAAGAAGGGGGGTTTGATTTGGACCAGGGAAAAACATAAATGTTACTGAAAACCCATCTTTACTCTTTTATAGTTTTATTTTAGAAAATTCACCCCACCATATTTCTTTATACACACCACTTAGTGTTTTTATGAAACTAGATGAAGATAGTCCAAAAACTGATTTTTTATGAGTATGATCTCCTGACTATTGAGTACATACTCAAGAAAAATCAAATTCTTATAAAACTTTGATCCTCATAAAAAATATTAGTTGAAAAATGACATAAATAAAATAAAATGCATAGTTCAAAATTTTAAATACCTTCCATAATAAATTAGTATTTTCTTTAAAATTCCAATTAAGATTTGCTAGGGTTAAAAATTTTAAAACAATGTAATTTTTTGGTGAATATGACTGCTATGACATTCTCATAAGGAAAACAAAACAAAAAAAATCCGTAGATCATCTTCATGTGGACCCCAAAGACGGGTGTAAAGGAGGTATAAAATAGTGTTGACGTTATTTTTAAATGTTGTTGTTTTTTGAAAGTGCGCCCCCACTAAGGTGAAATCCTGGCTCGGCCACTGACGTACAGCAAAAGCCAAAGCGGCTAGGGAAAGAAAGACCGCCAGAGAGGCGGATCGCAGAGAACGAGTCTCGTGAGAAGGAAGATCGTTACTGGCGAGAGGCGGAAGGCAATAAGCCACGGGGAGCCAAGAAACGCGAGAGGAGGCCAAGAAACGTGCCATAGCGGCCGCTCGGAGGGCCCAAGTCAGAAGTCTGGCCGAACTGGAAGAGAAGGAACTTGAGAAGCAGGCCATTAAAAAATCAAACAAGAAGTCCAACAGAGTACTCCCAAAAGTGACTGACTTCCAACTTCAGCGTCTCCGCGAGGAGGAGCAACTAACCGAGGAGGCTAAGAAGCAGCAGAGTCGCATCGTTGATGGAGGAGTATAAGCGAATGGTCGGTGTTTCTAACACCAATCGTGATGATTCTGTCATTGAGGCTCATTCAGTCGACGAAGCCCTTGACGTCCTTGACAAGATGACTGCTGTCCTTGCTGATAATCTCCCTGAGACGCCGGCCAAGGCCGATCGTCGTCATCCTGAGAAGCGATGCCTTAAGGCATCCTTCAAGGTGAAAAAATTCTTTTCTATTAGGATTTGAAGAATAATTAACGTAGAATTTAAAGAATTTCGTTTCCCTTTGATTTATATTATTATGGAAATTTTTTTTTTTGGGCATATATGTTTGAAATATGTCATACTGGTTGTTTTTATTCTGCACGAGACTCTTTTGAAAAAGTCATGAGATAGATGTTCCATGTCGATTAATTTCTTTTCTTTTTTTTCGATCGGGTGAAGAAAAAAACCTATTGCACCCTTTCTAATGGAAGAACATGATGAAAGGGCTAATTTTTTGTGACAATCCCATCAAAGGTAATGAACGGTAAATAGATTAGATGCCTACATGGTCCACGCAATCGTCTTCACTAAAAAGCAACAACTCTTGGATCATCTCCATATAGACCTCACATATTTGGGGGTTAGTGGCCGAGGTGTTTTAATAAGACCCTCGAACAAATAGCGATTTCTTTTTTTTTTTGAACGGGACTATTGCTCAGGTTACATTTTGGCATAGATACATGCAATGGGCGTGTGAGAAGCGCAGAGAAACCGCCGAGAACATCGTCACCAACGAATGCAGGAAAGGCACCCACCAACGGGCGCAGAGAAACTGCCAATAACAGCGTACCTATATTTATTATCAGATTACATAGGACAAACTTACCGGCAATATCACGATCGAGAAGTTTTGATCCCAAGACCTCCCACTACCAAAAATTTATGGGGGGATATCATTAAGCCAAAGGCTCATGTGCAATAGCGAATTCTTTTTCGACCATTCTTTTTTTACCAGCTACAAGTATGGAATTGTTTTATCTTGGATGTGGTATAGCATCTTAACATACAAATTCAAGACAGTCTTAAATGAAAGTGCTGCCACGTTAATAATTACGTAAAAACAATTAGGTACTTAATCAGGGCTTTTCTCTGACCAGCATTCTTATATAAATTCCAGGATGCAATAGAAACTTAATGCCTGTACGTAATACAAAGAAAATATAAGGGCCCGTTTGTTTCGCGATCCAAAAACTTGTTTTCAAAATTTAATTTACACTTGAACTAAACTATATAATATTGTATCACATCATAAAATTGCATTTTCACTTTACTATAAAATCATATATGATTTCATTGAAAACACATAAAATAATATTTTTTTTATTTTACAAAATCCTACATGATTTTATTATAAATCCTTAAACAGTTTTGGATGTAGTACAAGATGTATATTATAATAGGTGTAAATTAGTTTTTGAAAATAAATTTTTGGATCACGAACCAAACAGGCCCTAAAATTTTCGTGACTCAACATCATTAAAAATGACGAGACTTTAATTGAAAGAGCCTTATGTGCACGTCTTACATTGGATTTTTATCAAACAGGTGCATGGAGATTATTTAAGGTGTAGTTTGGATCTACATGAGAAGATCATCCTTAAAAAAAATCAGTCCTTAAATCATCTTTACACGAGTCCCACATTCAAGTGTAAGAATATGGTCTTTATTCACACAAGCCTCACAAATAGGTGTACATAAGCGATCGATATAGCCCTACTTTCTAAATATAAGTCTATTAGAGCATCCACAATGCTAGCTAAATTTAGTAATATTGTCTAAAAATTAATTCACAGTGCATTGTCTAAAATGTAAATTTAGAATAGGAGGAGAGAGAATTTTGAAAATATAGACAACATGTAAAAAAATTAGACAATTAGATGGGTGGTATTTGAGAGTCTGCCCAGCATTAGGCAGACTCTGAGAGTTAGTTTGGTGTGGGGCGGACTCTCAGATACCGTCCCATAATTTTAAAATTCCTAAAAAAAATTTTATAAAAAGTAAAGAGTTGTAATTTTAAAATTCTAAATTTTATTTTTTTAGAAAAACTAAAGAGCTGGGCGGTATTTGAAGCCCGCCCAGCATCAGGCTAACTCTCAAAGTCAGCTTGATGCAGTGGGGATTCTCAAAATATACTGCCTAGTTAATTTTTTTATTTTTTAATTTTTTCTATTTTATTAAATTTAGACAATTTGTCGAATGTAGATTGGATTGTGTATTTATAAATTTTTTTGCATTTTCACATTTTACACAATCAAAATAGACAATGACGATCATGGATGCTCTTATAAACCTTGCAAGTAATATCATGAATGTGATCTATATAATCGCTTGCTTTATCTCACGGAGTGATTTTTTTCTCAAAAGTAAAAAAAAATTTACACATTGTTGGCTAGAAACCCTCCCTTTTTAGTTCTAATTTTAAGGGGAGAACGGGCACTTTTTGTTTTGTATAACCCGTCACTATTTTTTGTGTTTTGGCCCATACCTATTTTTGTATGACCGGTCCCTATTGTGGCTAGTAAGAAACCACAAATAATAAGATGCAAAGTTTCAGGATACCTTGTTATATAGGGGTGCTCATCGGTCGGTGACCGACCTATTTAGGTCCATCTGCAACCGATCCAATATTGGTCGGTTATGATAAACTCATATCCAATCCAATCCAACTTATAATTGGATCAGTTTTCTATCCAATCCAATTGAGATTGGTTTGGATTGGAGAGTTTGTTATTTGTGATAAAAATTAATTGTTAATCATTTTTTTTCTTATTTTTCAAACTCAACTCATCGATGTAAATTGTAAAATATAAAATATTGATGATGATAATGAGAGCATGGGGCCATTAATTTTCAACATTAAACGTGATGCAAGTCATGAATCAAAAAAAACCCATGAATCAAGATACAATTCAAATGAATTTTTTTCTAATCAGATAAGTATCCCTTCTTTGACCAAATTCACAAAGGATATCTAGTGCACTTGAGCGCATGGGGCTTAGTGTTTATAAAAAGTTAGATGATGAAGCCACCGCTGCAGCAACCACCGCCATCACCGTCAAACCCAGCACCGCACCAACTCACTGCCAAGAATAAAATTAGACAGAGAGAATAGGGGAGAAAGATGAGAGGGAAGATCCGAGAAAAAAGAGCGTTAGAGAAAGGGGAAAGAGGGAGAGAGAAATGGGAAACAGAGGAGAGAGAATATAGCGTCAGTCGACTGTCTGAGAGAGAAAACAAGGTAGAGAGAAGAGGGGAAGGAGAGAGGAGCAGAAAGAAAGAAGGGAAAGAGAGAGATCGATGATCCATAGCACTAGCACCGTTTCTGCAACAATCATCACTACCAGGCTAGCGACCGTAACCACCACCACCTCCTTCATGACGACTACCTCTATAGCCGCTGCCGCCACTCATGTCGGCTCAAAGAAACCCTAAAAAGGAGAGAAGAAAAGGTGTAAAGAAAGACGGGATAAGAACAAAACTCACCTCTAAACAGAGCACTTATTAGGGTGTGTGATTGAGTGGGTCAAATTTTATATATATATATATGATAATCAGTTGGATCGGTTAAACTAGGTTATATGACAAGTCAATCCAGTAACCGATCCAATTGACTCGATTTTGATAAAGTATCAACCGATCCTATCCAACCACCTAATTGGATCGGTTAATATCCAGTCGGTTCAGTTTGGATTGGTTTGTATCGGTCGGTTCGGCCTGTTTTTGGGCAGCACTATTGGTATACAAGGATACAAAGAATAGTAATATATAAAAAATAGAAAGTTAAAGAAAAGGAAATACTAGAAACCTATTGTATAGAAAATTGTGCTGCAAGTAAACGTGGGATACACAAGTTGGAAACCTAGTTGTACATTGGTGTTGGATGATAAAAACTCCACGTGTACATGCATGGGCGGAGCTACATTGAGGCCTAGGGGGCCATGGCCCCCCAAGCTTTTTGGCTCCCACTCAATTTCTCCTATATGTTTTTTTTTTGAGGGAACGAAAATTTATTAATCATTTAAGATAGAGGTTTTGTCAGCCAGTAATGCGCTAACAATACAAGAGGGAGGGAACCCCTGAAAGCTAGTACATGCCTTACTGGAAATAGCAAATTTTGCTAATTTGTGAGCCACCGCATTCGCCTTTCTCGGCATGTGACGAATAACTATAGAGTCAAAAGACTCAATCAGACTTCTGCAATCCAAAATCACACTTCTGATACGCCAAGGGTATTTTAGCCTGTCATCTAGAAGATAGGACACCAATAGTTGAGAGTCACCTTCAAGGATGAGAGAGGGAGTCTGAAGGGCCTGAGCTAATTCCAATCCTTTCAGGAAGGCACGAGCCTCCGCCTCAATAGCCCCATCAACCCCCAACCATTCCCCATCACAGAAACAGTGGCCTTCCAGAAAATCACCAGCTGAGTTCCGAGCGACAATACCTGCAGCAATCGAACGAGCTGACGTGGTGCCATCCACATTTATTTTTATCGAACCCAAAGGCGGAGGGATTCAATTGGAGGAAGCCTGTTGGGAGGCAACCGACGACGCAGATCTAGTGGCGAGAGCAGTGGTGGAACTATGTTCTATATAGAGAGAGCTCACCGCCTTAACAACTTCATCAATTTGGACAGCAATATTATCAAAAGGGCCCGATTCCTGGCCTTCCAAATACACCAAACCAGAGCACAACCAAGTTTAAAGACTTCCGTAGCTTCAGATGAAGTGAGCCAAAAATTAAATAATCCAGCTAGAGTGTAAGGGAGATCAGGCGCATCAATACAAAGCCCAATAGGAGATGAGAACCAGATCTGTTTTAAAACCAAACAATGCAGAAAAAGGTGATCAGCAGTTTCCTTGTGCGAGAAACAGAAGAGGCAGGTAGAATCAATGTGGGAAGTATGCTTTGAAATATTCGCCTTCAACGCAAGAGCATTATGAAGCAGACGCCATAAAAATAAATGCACTCTCGGTGAAATGCCTCGAATCTTCCAAAACTTTGACCAATCAAAATTATCCTCAACGGATCCAGAGCTTGACGGTTCTGCCTGTGTTATACTTCTATACACAGACTTAACAGAGAACTCCCCTGTTTTTGTCTTCAGCCATAACAATTTATCAGGGGCAGGTGCTGCAGGCAATCTGATTTTGAGAATAGCAGCGATCTCATAAGAATAGAAAAGATTCTGAAGAATATCAAGCCTCCAAAGTCTCGAGTTTGGGCAAATCAAATCACTAACAAAGGTTAAAGTACAACTGTTCTGGTCAGTACCGTCTACTCTGAAATTGGGTAGAGATGGAACCCATGGGTCGTCCCATATTTTAACTGTAGTGCCATCACCAATAGACCAACACACCGAGGGTGCAATAATATCACGACCAGATAATATCCCAGCCCACACAGGAGAGCAATTAGAAACCTTTTTAACAGTCCAGAAATTCTGTCGCTGAAGGTAGCGTGCAGAGAGTAGCAGTACCCAGAAAGAGTCCTTATTGGTAAGAAACCTCCAAGCCAGTTTCGCTAAGAGGGCGTTATTCACCTTTTCTGGGTCTTTAAACCCAAGACCACCCATGTCCTTTGGCTTGCAGATATGGGACCAAGCCATAAAGACCATCTTACTACCTGTTTCGCTGTGATTCCACCAAAAGTCTCGTTGAAAATAGAGTAATTTGTGAGTGATGGCTTTAGGGAGTTTGTAACATGACATAAAGAAAACGGACATGGAACCCAACGTAGACTGAATCAGAGTACCCCTGCCAGCATGAGATAATTGAGAGCTCATCCACCCTTGTAACCGAGATCTGCTTTTGTCAAGGAGTTCATCATAACTTGCAATGCGAGATTTAGGCTTAAGTAGATAATGGCCCAAGTATTTATCCTCAGCCGACATAATTTTTACCCCAAGAATCGCCAGAATGGAATTGCAAGTAGAATGATCAGCCTTCGCACTGAAATGGATTGATGACTTGCTGAAATTAATTAACTGCCCAGACCAAGACGAATAGAGTCCAAGTATTTCTTTAACCGTGAAAGCCGCATCAATGTCCACACAACCAAAGATAAAAAGATCATCAGCAAACATTAGATGGGTAGCAGGCGGTGCACGACGATTAATATGTATGCCTCGGTATAAATCATTCCGTTCATAGCAATAGATAATTCGAGAAAGCACCTGTGAGCAGATAATAAACAGATAGGGGGATAGAGGACATCCATGTCTTGAAGTAAAGTGACTCTGTGAGCTACCATTAACAAGTATAGAAAAGGAGGCAGTTTTCACACAAAGCATGATGAGATCGTGAGTATTACCAACAAAACCGAAACCCTTGAGAACATCACTTAAAAAATCCCATTCAATTCTATCATATGCTTTTGACATATCAAGTTTCAAAGCAAAAGCCCCTTTGTTGGAGGAAAAAGACTTCATACAATGAAACAATTCATGAGCAACAACCAAATTGTCAGAAATTTGCCTCTCTGGGACAAAAGCATTTTGGAATTGGGAGATTAAGCCAGAGAGTAAAGGTCTCATTCAGTTCGTAATGATTTTCGACACAATTTTGTAAGCCACATTACAGAGGGGGATTGGTCGAAAATCCGAAGGAACCGAAGGAGACACAACCTTAGGGATTAAAACAATAAAAGTATCATTCAGATGAACAGGAAATTCTAAGGATGTGAAAATATTCTGGATGAGAGAAACCATACCAGACCCAACCGTCTCCCAGCATTTCTGGTAAAACAAGGCTGGGTAACCATCAGGTCCAGGAGCCTTGAGTGGTCCCATAGATTTGATTACCGCGAGAATCTCCTCTCCATCAGGAACGTGGTTGATTGACTGATTTTGCTCTAAACCAATTGGCTCATCCGTCACTGAAAAAGATGGTGTCATAGGTTAGATAGGATTAGCAGTGAAGAGGGTACGAAAGTGGTCTGTAAGGCACATAGAAATTTGCTTGATATCGGAAGTCCAGGAACCATCAGGTAATTTCAAAGAACGAATACAATTACGGCGTCTACGAGCTGTGGCCGAGGTATGGAAGAACTTTGTATTTCGGTCATGATCTTTGAGCCATAAGGAATGATAACGTTGCTGCCAGTAGGTATCCTCCATCTGGAGCAACTCATTATATTGAATTGTGAGCTCTGCAATCTGGCTTAAAATCTCATCCGTTGGGTGTCGGCTTTGAAGGCTCAAAAGATCATGCTGGACACGCCAAATCTTCTCACTAACATTACCAAAGTTCTGTTTGCTCCACCCTTTCAATTGCCTCAAGGTAGAATTAAGCCGATACAGGATATCATTGTTACCATGAGTCTCGCCCCAGATCTTATTGAGTGTATCTTTAAAAAGATCACTTTGTAACCAAAAGGCTTCAAACCGCAAAGGTAGCTTTCGCCGCCGTTGACCTGCTGTTGTGTTCAATAAAATAGGATAGTGATCTGAGTTTACATAAGGCAAATGTGTCACAGATACTTGGGAGAACAGTTGGAGCCAACTAGGATTGGCATAGGCCTTGTCAAGGCGTTCACAAATATTAAAGCGCATACTTCTCTTGTTAGTCCAGGTGTAGGCTGGACCGTTATATCCCAAATCGATCAGCCCACAGAAATCAAGTACACGATTAAATTCAGCCGCAGATTTATGATCAAAGCCTGAGCCACCTAATTTTTCCATGGGTGACGAAATATCATTAAAGTCCCCAATGCAAACCTATGGAGAGGAAGAAGAACTAGAAAAAGACTTTAAGAAACCCCACAACTCGTGTTTACGGTTCTTGTATGGAGAACCATAAACACAAACAAGACACCACTCGGGTTTGTCACAGGAAGCATGGACATGGAGAACAATATAGCTAGAGGAGGAAAATAGGACATCTGCTTGGATGGAGTCATCCCAACAAAGCCAAAAACCCCGGACCTACCTAAGGAGGGAACACAAAAATGGTTAAAAAATCCTAATTGAGAGAAAACAAATGATGATCTAACTAGAGATGATTTAGTCTCAGAGAGGAAGAGGAAATTAGGTTTAGTAGACTTGAGGAAAGAACGTAAGGTACGAATTGTCGGGTCGTTCCCCGCTCCCCGACAATTCCACGATAGTACTAACATTGGCCTTGCGGCTCTTTGGGAGCAGCCGCCACGACCCATGGAGAAGCTTCAGTAACAGACACAAACAGACGTTTAGGAGAGGGTTCAGTTGGAGAAGGGAGGGGACGTTTCACCAGAGATTTAGGGGGACTATGTAAGAAGGAACTTTGGTTGACAGGTTTTGTAGAAGAAAAGGTACGGGTTTGCTTTCTCCAACGTCTATTAGTCCTAGTACCAGCGTTTGAGTCAATGATTCCAGAAGATTTATGCACAGTAGTTGTATCACTCATAACATCAGGATGACTCAGAATAGGGTTCGAAAGGAGTACTGGTGATGGACCAAAGAAAAAACTGAGCATGGGTTGCATTGGGGCACTTACATCAGCCATGTCATCATCATCTGACGCCACATGAGAAATCCAACCTGGCAAATTAGGGTTTGGAGCCACAACCAATCCAAATTTACTAGAACAGTCTGAGTTATTGCGTTTCACCAGGTCCATTGATGGCGCTAAATCCATTTCAATTAAACTACCAGAATCCGGAGCAGTAGAATTTCCCTCCTCAGAAAGTGGAAAGTTGCTAATCCCAGAAATCGAATCCACCATAGGCCCGACACCTTCACCATCCTTGCCCGAAGTATTCTCAGTCTGTAGCTGAGCAGTTCCAACTGAGTTAGGATTGTGTTTCGGATCATCATGTTTTTTTGCCCTTAGGATTAATCGCTTTAATGGAGTCATCATACCGAGGTTGTAATAGTTCGCGGAAGAACTTTTGATCTTCTAACGGCCAAGATGACGAAAACTTACTAGAGTAGTCCAGAAACTCCGAGCACCTCTTTATTGAGTGACCCAAACATCCGCAGAAATAGCAAAAACGTGGCAAACGTTCATATTTAATATCTACACAGCAGCCTGTAATGTCCTCGATATCCACAGATATAGAGCGCTTCAATGGCAGATTAATATCAACTAGCACCTTTGTACGCGCATAGCGGCTCCACTTCTTGACATCTGAATCCAATATAGGTCGAGCGATACCAATCTCGTTTGCCAAACTGGTGACAGCAGATTTTGATAAGAAGTTTAAAGGCATGCCATGAAATTGAACCCACAAATCAACACGTGAGAAAGTATATGCAGCCGGGGGTTTATTAGGTTCACATCGCTCAAAAGCCAGAAGATCATCGCCAATACTCCAAGGAGTATTTTGCAAAACGCGATTCAGAACTTTTGACTCTTTAAATCTGATCATAAAAGAGCCCTCATGGAATTCTGACACATGTATACCATCTTTAAGATCCCAAAGTTTCAGGAGAACATCACAAAAGGTTCCTGGGACGAAAGTACGGTTTGAATAGGGTTTGACAAGTATACAGGATTTTAGTGAAGTAGGGTTTGTGCTCTCTCGAGAGGAGAGAGAGACGGTTGGGGGAGAAGACTTGGAGAAGAGGTCAGTCATTTTGGAAATCAGTTCATCGAAAGAAGGATCCATGAAGAAGGAGATCAGGGTAGGAAGAGATTAGGGTTGGGGAACACTTGAAACGAAAGAGAAAGGAAGGAGTGAAATCAGTCAATCAACAAACGAACCATTAGGGTTCGGAGAAAAACGCCAGAGAAGAGGCGGAGAAAAACCAAGATTCAATTAATTTCTCCTATATGTTATAAATTGTCTATTAATGAAAATGTTATATGTAATAAGTTAATTTAATGGAACCTGTACAAGAACGTAAACCTCATTCTGTGCATGGTGACTATACCCTAGTAAGAGTTTTATAATTGGGAAGTTTTATTATCATTGTAACTTTTTCTTCTTCAACATAATATCACATTCTTACACCTTGTCTACATCGGCAAGTAAGATCCACATAAAAATGACTCAAGAGCAAATTTATAAGAAGGTCATCTTCATAAAATATCATTTCTTTATAATCTTTCTAACATCCTCAAAAGTTAACGAAAAAAATAGTAGTTTAAAAAACTTAAAATTTAAATTAACTTTTGGTGGTGATAAAAATTTTAAATTAAACAATGTGATTTATTTATAGGATGATATGCACGATGAAGATACCATCCTTATAAAAAAAATCAACCCTTATATCATTTTTACATGTGCTCTATAGCGTCAGTATAAACATGGTGTAAGAGTAAGTCTAAGAAAAAAATGGGGTGGAAGTATATATAACTGGCCCCCCTTAAAATAATTTTCTGGCTCCGCCCCTATGTACATGATAGAAACTCCACGTGTACCATATTGCATGCATGTTATGCATAGGTTGGTTTAATGGCTAGTTACATTTTTTTATTTTTTTTTTAGAAAATTGGGATTTAAATCATTATATGAAAATTGATTTGTTTTTATTATTCGCTATTTACAAAATATGTGTTTTGTTCTAAAAAATAGTTAGTCAAACATTACAATTTTAGTTGACACTATTGTCCTCAATTTTAAAATCTCATACCACTTCCTTAATTCCTAAAATTAAGAAATTTTTAGTTATTACAACTAACTATTTTAATTCTTATATACCTACCCAAAAAAATTTTGGACGGCTCGGATATATGGCATCAAAATTTAAAAAATATTAAAATAGGGACTGAGATATATATCATGCGGGGTAATAGCTATACACATGTAAACTGGGATGAAGATCCTGATTTTTTTTTGGTAGATTTAGCATTTTTCTTTAAATCATAAAAGTTTTATTTTTTAGCATTTTTAGAATAGGCGCAAATCAAGAAGGGTAAAGAATAAATTTGTAACCTAGGATGCACTTGCTGGATAAATTACAATAAGTTTAGCATTTTTCTTTGTTTTTAAATAAGCTGTTTTAAAAAGTTAATAAAAGAAATTTAATTTTTTAGAAGGTTAACAGTTATTGATGGACTAAATAAGTATTTTAAAAAATTTAAATGACTAACAACTATTTTTTAAATGATTACAAGATCTTTTGTGTATTTTAAAAATATCAAATACTAAACACTAATTATTCTCTCCTCATGGAGTTTTTACCCAAATTTTTTTTAAAAAAACTACATTTACCTTTGCTTTGCTAAAAGTGTAGACTTCAATTGTATTTTATTTGTAGGTATTTTGTGTGTAGGAAGCGATGATGTGGCAAAAAGATAAAATAATGCTTTTTAAATTCAAAATTTAATAACTTTTAATCTACAAATTGGATTTTGATAAATTTATATTTTAGAAAAGCATCTTTCAAGAACTTCAAATCGAGATCAGACAACAATACCAAATTCAAAAAATATACCTTCAATTCGTAATTCGACTATGCAAACCCAGATCTGCATAGTTACTATGTTATGAGTATGAGAGTTATAGTTTGCATAATCTATTTTTGCATACTTTTGATCATCTGCAATTTTTAGGCCTCTACGCATTTGAATTTGCATCTTTTGATGTTCAGTAAAATTTTAAAGTTTATGGTATACAAATTCAAATGCAAAGAACCCATATGTACAAGCTTAACTGTCTGGGTTGCATTCGCTTCAGGATTGGATTTTTCTTTTGAATTTAGTATTCATGTCTGAAAATATTTTAAAGATCTTGAAAAATGATTTCCAACAATATAAATTCGGTTCAAATTTGATTTATATTTTGAATCTATGAAATTAATATGGGTTTGCAGCTTCATAAATGGTATTTTTTTTTACTCATGTTAAAGAGCATCCTAGGTTTTGGTATAGGCTATCGTAGGTGAAAATCATGTTGGCCAAAATATAGGTTGACCTAATTTTGACCATTATTTTTCTATGAGCCATCATCGCTATTTAATAATAAAATAATATTTTTTTTTATAAAAAAATTCTAAATATTTCTATTTTTTTGTTTTACTCCCCACCCCTAAAACCATCACCATCCCCACCGCCCTCCACCTCCACCATCACCGAGAGAGAGAGAGAGAGAGAGAGAACTGAGAGAAAGAAAGAGAAAGATTGAGAGAAGAAAGAGAAAGAGAATGAGTGACATAAGAGATAGAAACAGAAAGAGTGAGATAAGTGAAAGAAGAGAGAGAAAAAGATCTGAAAATTTCAGATCTCTCTCTCTATCTCTCTTTCTTTAATGAATTTGATTTGAAAGAGAAGAGAAAGCAAACATAATGGATTTTTTTTTTCGATTTTGTCCAGTAAAATAATCATGTGTTCTCCAAAGTCGACAGTTATAGCGAAACGGACCCGAAGGTCTGAACACAAAGACTGTAAACGGGCTACACAGTCAGTTTTCTATACACAAGAAACTGACTCAGTAGCCCATTTTATATGTACACATGAAACTGATTTAGTGGTATGTTTCATATTCAACGTAAACTGACTTCGTGGTCCGTTTCCAATCTTAAAAACAAACATTGTATATTGCGGAAGAAATTTTTTTGATGTAAACTAACACCAATTTTCTAACACAAGTAGACCATTGAGTCCGTTTGAACTAAATTTAAATGGACCATTGAGTCTGTTTGAAACCAAATGTCAACAAGTTGGTGTCAGTACAAATTCAACACCAACTTATTAAAAATATCCAAAGAAAAATTGACTTGTGGATCCAAAAAGACCATTGAGTCCGTTTAAACTAAATTTAAGTGGAACATTGAGTCCGTTTGAACTAAATTTAAATGGACCATTGTGTCTGTTTGAACTAAATTTAAACTGATTATGTAGTCCGTTTATAGTCTTCGTGTTCCGACCTTCGGGTCTGTTTTGTTGTAACTTCAGACCTTGATTAAAACTTGATTTCACCTTTTAAAATAGAAAAAAAAATTAAATATTCACTTGCTATCTCTTCTCTTTTTCTCTTTCTTTTCTTTCTCTTTCTCTCTTTCTTTTCTTTCTCTCTCTCTCCTCTCTTTGTGGGATGGAGGTGGAGGCGGTGGTGGTGGTGGTGGTGGTGGTGGTGGTGGTGATGGGAGAGGTTAGGGTTTGAGAGAATAAGATGTTAAAGAGAGAAAATAAGATAGTGGGGTTGTTTAAAAAAACAAAGATTGTGAGGGTTTTTTTTTAAAAAGAGTTTGTGAGGGAGATTAAAATAAAAACAATTAATATTTTATTATTATAGATGAGAGTGGCTCATAGTGGGTTCCTAAGATGGTTCAAAGTGAGATTTTGGTAAAACTAGGATGGCTCATTGTGTAGGATGGCTCTGTTGAGTATGGTGGGCACTTGGATACTATCAAGAAGACACTATTTTATTAATAGTAAATAACTTACAAGTGGTGGAGTACACAACTTACATCACTACACTCTCAAACACTCAATACACCCTCACAAATACTTATTTGTACTAGCTAATTACTTCACTCACTTGCTAGCACTCATCACTCACTTACTCACTCACTTACTAACTTTGCTCACTTCACTTGCTTGGTTATAAAATGGAGACTAGCACCCTATTTATAGTAGTCTTAAGTAGGTTAGAGAAATATCTAGAAAGTAGACATCTAAAAATATCTAATAATAAAATATTATATAGTAGAGAAATATCTAGATATTAAAAAGTGAGAAATATCTAGAGATAAAGATGAGAGAAGAGTGGAGAAATTTCTAGAGAGAGAAGGGGAAGAGAATTCTAGAGAAGAAAAGAGGATTCTAGAGACTTGTTAAAAGTTGGTGGTGACTTTGAATACTCTCCCTCAACACCAACTTTCTTAATCAGCTCAGTTCGTGAAGTCATTCCAAGTTCTGATCGGAGTTCTTCGAACTTCGTAGTGTTGAGTCATTTGGTGAATGTATCTGCGACTTGATCATTTGTCTTGATTGTTTTCATCTTTATCTCACCTTGTAGTACTTTCTGTCTTATAAAGTGATAATGTATCTCAATATGTTTGGTCCTTGCATGGAACACTGGATTCTCGGCCAAGCGAATAGCTGATTGATTATCACAGTACAAAGGTACTGCATAATCTATGGTTTGATGTAAATCTTTCATTAATTGTCTCAACCATGTACTTTCCTGAGCTGCTGCTGTTGCTGCCCTGTATTCTGCTTATGTAGTCGACAAAGATACGGTTGGTTGTCTTTTGCTACACCAAGAAATTGCTGCTAAACCAAGACTAAACACATAGCCAGTGGTCGATCGTCGAGTATCATGATCACCAGCATAATCAGCATCGTAGTAGCCGACTATTTTGACTGTTTTCCCTTTCTTGTATAGAAGTCCCAAGTCGATTGTACTCTTTACATACCTTAGTATTCGCCTTACTGCTTCTAAATGAGATTTCTTTGGCTTCTCCATATATCGACTTGCTAGTCCAACCGCGTACGCAATATCAGCTCGTGTCAGGGTTAGGTAGATTAGACTACCTACTAACTGTCGGTACATGGTTGCATCGCCCAAATCCTTTCCTTCATATGCACATAGCTTAGCATGAGGCTCCATAGGAGTGGAGATTGGTTTACACTCGAGCATCCTAAATCTATGTAACAAGTCTTTTGCATATTTTTGCTGACACAAGAATATTCCTTCCTTACTTCGTTTGACCTCGAGCCCAAGGAAGTGTTTCAATTCTCCAAGTTCCTACATCTGAAAACGTACTGATAGGTTTTCTCTTGTCCTTTGGATCTCCTCTGTATCATCTCCTGTGATGATCAGATCATCTACATATACTAGCATTATTGCTAGTTTTTTATTTTGAACTTTGACGAATAGGCTCGAATCAGCAGGTGCAACAGAGTATCCACTTTGAACTAGGAACTCTGCTATCTTACCGTACCAAGCTCGTGGGGCTTGCTTCAATCCGTACAATGCCTTCTTTAATTTGCAAACATAGTCTGGATGGGTTTTGCTTTCAAATCCCTTTGGTTGCTCCATGTAAATTTCTTTGTCTAGTTCTCCGTGCAGGAAAATGTTTTTAACATCAGCCATAGCTTCCATGACTTATTTGCTGCAAATGCTGTCAAAACTCGTATCGTTGTAATCTTTGATACTGGACTGAATGTCTCATCATAGTCCTCGTGCCACCAATCGAGCCTTATATCTGTCTACTGATCCATCAGGACGAGTCTTCACCTTGTAAACCCACTTGCATGATATGGGTTTTACATCCTTGGGTTTGGGTACTAAGTCCCAAGTTTGATTTTGGTATAACGCCGAGATTTCTTCTCCCATTGCTTTCTGCCATTCTACACTCTGAGACGCTTCTTGAAAACTTGTTGGTTCATTTACAACTTCCTCGGCTAATGCAGCATTAACATACTTCGGATTAAGTTTTCGTTGTCTGGTTGACCTTCGAAGTTGTGATTCTGCTTCTTCCTCTTGTTAATGTTCTTCATCTTCTCGTATAGTACTATTGTGCACTCCTGTGTTCTATGGATTTTGTGCTCTTGGTGGGCTAGGTTCTGGATTTTCTTCACATGTTGAAGGGATTTGCTCCTTAGGTTGTTCTTCTTGTATTTCCTCCCTCATTTTTTCTTGTAATTTATCTTCGAAATCTTTAGAATCCGGAAGCACTACTTCTTGCGGCGACCACCAAGATGATGCCTCATCAAACACCACATTCCTTGATGTGTAGCAACTACCAGTTGGAGGATTACAACATTTTCATCCTTTTCTTTCACCGTCATATCCTACGAAGATGCAACGTATTGCCTTTTTGTCAAATTTGCTCCGTAGGTGATCAGGCACAAACACATAGTACACACAACCGAAAACTCGGAAGTGACTTACTGTGGGTCTGGTGTTCCACAATTTCTGAAATGGTGAAACAAACCCTAATCTTGCATGTGGTAGCCTATTTATAACATGTGTTGCCGTCGTCATACACTCAGCCCAAAATCGACTAGGCACGTTTTTCGCATGTAGCATGCTTCGACATATCTGTGCAAGATGCCTATTTTTCCTTTCTGCCACACCATTTTGTTGTGGAGTGTCGGAACAAGTTAATTGTCGCCTTCTATGACATTCTCTGAGGTAGTCAGAGAATTCATTTGATGTATACTCTCCTCCATTATCTGTGTGTAAGCATCCAATCTTCTTTCCTATTTTACTTTCAACCTTTTCTCGAAATTTCTTGAATATGCTAAGGACTTCTGACTTTTGTTTTAGGAAGTATACCCATACGTACCTCGAGAAGTCATCAATGAAGGTTACCATATATTGCATTCCACTAATTGATGCTTGCTTTACTCGTCCAAACACATCTGAATGGATGAGCTCTAGAGGTTCTTTAGCTCTGAACTTTGACTCTTTGTACGGTAGTTGATGTGCCTTCCCATATTGGCACCCTGCACAAATGGTCTCACCTCGAATATCAAGTTGAGGAAGACCTTGTAGCATCGACTTTTCCATCATTATCTTCATCTTGTGATAGCTTACATGGCCCAACCGTGCGTGCCATAAATCTGCAGTCTCATTCTTCCGTGTCTTATCTACGTATGCTGATTCTGCTGACATTACATAGATAGAGTCTAACCGCCGTCCTTTCATTATTGGTGTACCTGAAGGTTTAAGATTTTGGTATACTTTAACATCTTCAGGGCCGAACACCACGTAGTTGCCTGATGCTGTCAGTTGGGATACTGATAGCAAATTTTTCATCATCCCTGGCACGTGGTAAACATTTTGTAGTTGAACTTGATGTGGACTGAAGTGCGGTACAATTACTGAATTACCAATGTGTGCGATCAGTAATTTTGAGTTGTTGGCGGTTACCACTACTCGATCTCCTTTGTACTCGTACATGCTAGATAGCTTCTCTTTATTGCCGGTCATGTGGTTGGAGCATCCTGAATCGACGATCCAATCCTCACTATAGTTCACCACTCCTGGATTAGATACTACAGCGAGTGCTGATTCTTCTTCTTTAATGTCAATGTCTACTTCTTCTTCAGTGTAATCGTGTTCTGTCACTGCAAAAGATGCTTAAAAGTCCCACTCTTCTTCACTACCTTCTTGATGAGCTTTAGATGTCACCAAGTTTCCTTCAGCAGACTTCTTCTTTGACCAGCAATCTCTTGCAAAGTGACCCTTCTTGCCGCAGTTGAAGCATTCATTATTTCGACGCTCTGGACAGCTCATCTCTCTCTTTGTTAGGTTGAGCTCCCCCTATTCTAGAGCTCCTCTCTTGTGGCTTCCATGCTCTACCTCCATCATTTTTTATTTTTGCAAAATTTTTCCCTCTATATTTCCCTTTACTCTTATTGTTGAAGAGTGCCTCCTCTTCATTCTTTAAAGTGACCCCAGTAATTTGTTTTGCTAAACTCTCTTGGCTAGCTAATATATTTTATAGTTCCAAGAGAGAAGGTTGGGTTTGCCAACCTTGGACCGCAGTGATAAAAGATTTATATTCAGGCCTTAAACCATGAACTATTAATCTTCTCATCCTTGTCTCAGTAATTTTATTTTCAGGGTCTAAAAGTGAAATTTCACGGGACAAATTTTTTATTTTCATAAAATACTGACTAACTGACATACCTTCTTGTTTAGTGCTGATCAACTCACTTTCTAATAGTTGGAGGCGAGCATCGTTGGTTTTTGCGAAGAGAGAGGCAAAGGCATCCTATGCTGCTTTGGGTGTTTCTGCATCCTCGATGTGCTCTAACAACTCATCCTCTATGGTTGTTTTGAGCACATACATGGCCTTCCCCGCTTTGATTCGCGACTTCCTAAGTGCTTCGGTATTTTCACTTGGAGGTAGTGTAGTATCACTACCACCAACAACCTCCCACAAATCTTGTCCTTCGAAATAGGACCTGATACGGGTTTGCCAATTTTTGTAGTTGTTGTTGTTGAGCTTTGTGAGTCCTCCAGTTGTACTCCCAAGATCCACCATCATGATTGGTCCCAGACCAGATAGCTTCACAGTCCCAGACTGTATGCGATCACGATCGTCCCGCTCTGATACCAAATTGTTGAGTATGGTGGACACTTGGATACTATCAAGAAGACATTATTTTATTAATAGTAAATAATTTACAAGTGGTGGAGTACACAACTTACAACACTACACTCTCAAACACTCAACACACCCTCACAAATACTTATTTGTACTAGCTAATTACTTCACTCACTTGCTAGCACTTATCACTCACTTACTCACTCACTTACTAACTTTGCTCACTTCACTTGCTTGGTTACAAAATGGAGACTAGCACCCTATTTATAGTAGTCTTAAGTAGGTTAGAGAAATATCTAGAAAGTATACATCTAAAAATATCTAATAATAAAATATTATATAGTAGAGAAATATAGATATTAAAAAGTGAGAAATATCTAGAGATAAAGATGAGAGACGAGTGGAGAAATTTCTAGAGAGAGAAGGGGGAAGAGAATTCTAGAGAAGAAAAGAGGATTCTAGAGACTTGTTAAAAGTTGGTGGTGATTTTCAATAGGCTCATTTAAAATGCTAGGACTCTCTTTAACATCAGTCTTTTTTTTTCTTTTTTTTGAATTTGGTATTAATGTCTGATCTCGTTTTCAAGATCTTGAAAAATGTTTTCCAACGATATGAATTTTGTTCAAAATTTTCCATTTATGTTTTGAAAGTTATGGTTATTTTTAAGTCAAAATTTGCATTAAGACCTAATCTTAATTGGTTCAAATGTAGAATTCGGCTTCTCCTATATGAAAGCTCTTTTCAGCATAAAAGGTTGCATGAGGAATTCTATGGAGGATTTGAGAATCCTAGCTAACTGCTCTAGGGGTGGGTTGTCGTCCTGTCAAACACACAAGGGCAATCCAGTGTCACTACTGGATTGGTCCTTGCACTAATCAACTTCTTATCTGCTGTGATGGAGCTGCTAGGGGTAACCCAGGGCTGGCGGGGGCGGGAATTGTTATTAAGAATCAGGCTTGTGAGGTTGTGGGCTCTCTGTCCATCTGCTTGGGAGAGTACTCTAACTACTTTGCTGGAGTTTTAGCCATTGTTATTGGCCTTGAATGGGATAAGCATAAAGGTTATCATCAGGTTCGTGTAAATTCAGACTCCAAGAGTCCAGTCCAATTATTTTTGTCTCATAAGATGCCTTGGATGTTGGAAGCCAGATGGAAGGCTATTGTCAAAACTCCTATGGAAATCTGCTTTATCAATTGCTACAGGGAAGTGAACTTATCTGTTGATTCCCTAGCTAAAAAGGGGTCTTTCCTAGCCCTAGATCATAGGGAGGTCTATGACGAGAACCAATTTGGTTCTTACCCAGAGGTCAGCACGAGCAACCCAAATTAACACAAAATTGTAACCAGTAACCAAATAATTCTTCTTTATTTCTTATTATTCAATTGATCACCCAATGGGTATTTATAATAACTACAATACTTGACCACCAAGAAAAGGGAATACTTATCCTACTAAAAATAGTAATTCTATAAAATAGAAAATCCTGATAATTAAACCTACTAAAAATATAAATAATATTCTCCCTAAAATAATCATACTGTAATATTCCTAAAATAATAATTAACTAATCGAAATCACTTTTCACCCGATGCCTTGACGTTCTGCCACGTGCAAATATTCTTTACACCTCAACGATGATATATCAACCACAATTAGGCACCCAATTATGTGGATCTGACGGTTCGAGTGGATCAATGGACATAGTGGGCTCAGCTGGATTGGGACCAAATAATATGATCCTATCATTCCCCCTTCCTTGACATGGACCTTGCCCTCAAGGTTCAATACAAACTCAACTTTCGGAGCATTATCTTCCACGGGCTCTAACTCGACATCAACTTGATCATCATGGGGGACTAGACATGTATCTTCAACTGGCGATGGAGATGACACTGGTGCTGGAGATGATGATGAAGGAGTAGACAAAACAACATCTGACTGATCAATATGACAAGTGGTTTCATCTTCTTGTGCAGGTTCTGAAGATTGTGATGATGAAGGAAGAAAACTTTGTTATGCAACCTCTGCAGTAAGATTTTCTAGCATGTCATGGAGAGTTCTCTTCGTTGAAGCGACAAAGTCTTTAATTTGTTGAATATGGGCCCTCAATTCGGCGGACATCTCCTCTTTTTGACGAAGTTTAACGAGCTTTACCACATGGTATTCCTTATATATGGATCTTTCGTATCTGGGTAACAACCCAGTTGCAAATTCCTCCCATGTACGAATATAATAAAGAAAATTCCATTTGTACCATTGTATTACTTGTCTATCGAAGTGGAAGCTGGCCAATTTCACTTGTTGGTCCCTCGGAATATTGTAGAATTCAAAATAATGCTCGGCTCGATACAACCATTCTTTTGGTTCAGACCCATCAAATTGCGGAAATATTTTTTCAATCGCCCCTTGTTTCTACTCCATTTCTTCTAACTTTTTCTGTTGCATTTCAATGACCTCTAACTTCTCCATCAACTCATAGATCTACTGCTCCATAACAGCCACGTTATAGATCTCACACTTTTTTTTTTTGCATATGGTGACAACTTGGGATATGGTGCTGGTTAGTGACAGTGGGTTTGGCTAAGTGGGTTGGGCTAAGGTATAGGTGGGGTGTAGGGATGGGTGGTTAAATGTGATTGTTGTTATTGGGGCTCCCTAGTTTGGATGGGGGGCTCGCTCAGTTAAGAGGCACCCCTAAAAATTTGCAAATTTGTTAGGGGGGAGGACTTGTTTTACTAGGGGGAGGGCTCCTCATTATTTCTTTTACACCCCACCACCCCCAACTAAATATACCCCACCATCACTACAACCATCTCCACCATCATTGTCATAACCATGCCAACTCTACCACCTCACTCCCTCCACCACCATCACCAACACTTTAGAGGGAGATAAAGAGATAGAGGGGAAGGGAGATCTGGAGAGAAACACGGATATGGAGATAGGGGTTTTGGATTTAGAGAGAAAAAGTTGAATTTTCAACAATAATCAACGTCACCGGCATTCTGAAATTCGACAATACAGAGTCGAATTTTTGAACAACATTCGACAGATTTCTATCGAAAAAGAAAATACATTTCGACAGGTCCTTGTCAATTTCGATTTTAACTGGAATTTGTCAAAAGTAACTTGATTTTTTAACAGGAATCTGTCAAAATTTATTTGATTTTTCGACTTTGTATTGTCAAATTTTTACTCTCCTCTTCATCATCTTCATTTTTCTCTTTTAGAGATAGAATAGTCTAGATCTGATTTTTTTTTCTCTTTTAGATAGAGAGAAGAGAATGAGAGGAAGATCTGGAGAAAAGGAAAAAGGAAGAGAAAGAGAGAGAAAGAGAAAGAGAAAGGGAGGGAGAGAGAGAGAGTATTGATAATAAGATAGGGAAGATGATGACGTTGGAGGTTGTGGTGATGGCATAGTGCTGTCGGTGGTGGATTTCCCAGTGGTGGTGGGGTGTATTTATTTTTGTTGGTGATGGGAGTCTCCCTAGGAAAAACATAACATTTAGGGAAATGTTCAAAGTCGGGCTTAAGCCCAAATTTTGAGCATGCTCCCCAACCAAAAAGGGAGCCTGAATAACAGCAGCCTTAAATGTATAGTTAGGTGTTAGTGTAAGCTGGGTTTACTTAATTAAAGGCTTTGGGTATTGTTTGATGGGTTTTATTTGACTCGGTCCAATAGCCAACAATTGTTCACCTCCTTTCCGTATTTGACTCGGTCCAACAATCTACAATTGTTCACCTCCTTCCAATACAATAACCCAGTAGCTAGGGTTTCAGTAAACCTTACCGTGATCAGCGAGTAGAAATGCCGGTGGCCGTCCGTCAACAATGACAAGCGCGATTCTGGCGACGTAGTCTTCTTCCTGGAACCAACAACTTTTCCCTTTACTCGATCTGAACCAAGTATCAACTGGATCGTCGATGATGGTGGTGGTCAGCCTGATTTCTCCTACTGCTCCTTTTTTTTTTACAGGATCGGTATGCTTTCCCCTTTTTTATATGGATGACTTCAACAGTACACGATGTGTTGCGACGTGAAGATGATGGATATGGCACCCTTTTCTTCTAGGCGTCTTTGACTTCTACGCTTTTTTTTTTAAGATGAGGAAGGTGGTCGGGTATGGCGACGGAGGATGGTAGTTAGGGATAGATGGTGGAGATGGTGATGGATAGGATCGGTATGCTCTGATACCAATTGATAAGAACCGATTTGGTTCTTACCCAGAACGAGCAACCCAAATTAACACAAAATTGTAACCAGTAACCAAATAATTATTCTTTCTTTCTTATTATTCAATTGATTAGCCAATGGGTATTTATAATAACTACAATAACCACCAAGAAAAGGGAATACTCATCCTACTAAAAATAGTAATTCTATAAAATAGAAACTCCTAATAATTAAACCTACTAAAAATATAAATAATATTCTCCCTAAAATAATTATACTATAATATTCTTAAAATAATAATTAACTAATAAAAATCACTTTTTATCTGATGCCTTGACGTTCTGCCGCGTGCAAATATTCTTTACACCTCAACCATGATATATCAACCACAATTAAGCACCCAATTATGTAGATCTGACGATTCGAGTGGATCAATGGACATAGTGGGCTCAGCTAGATTGGGACCAAATAATATGATCCTATCAGTCCACTCCGGTCATCCACCATTCTTAACAAGATTGGAGACTTCAATTGGTCTTTACTATAGATTCCTTGTTTGCTTCTTTTTATTCTCTCATTTTGCAAACTTGCACCGAATATTATTTTATTAGAGAAATATAATGTATTTTTTTTATCGAGAAAAAAAAAAAAGTCAAAATTAGTTAAAAAGATTTTGCAAACTTGCATCGAATATTATTTTATGAGAATTTTTCAGTCTTTTTGCATTAGCATACAAAAAAAACCTTTCTATTTCGTATTTTTAATACTCATGCAAGGGTATTTCACTTAGCAAAATGATCCAAAAATAGAAAATAACAAGAAAAGGTCGCCAAATTCATTCGCAAAGTTCAAATTAAACAACACTAATTCCTCGATAGAGAATCAAAAGATTAAATGTACCGTACTGAAGAGGGGACGAAATACTTTTGATTAATGAAGGTGTTTGGAAAGTTTCAACTGTTCATGAAATTTAGGTGATATTAATGTAAGAATTTGAAAAGTTGTAACCTATTAGGAAAAGCTAAGGTGTGAGTTAATTAATCTGTGCAACCATTCACTAACCAAACGCTGCTATATCAATGCCCCAAGTCAGAGAGCTCTGCTATAGTAAAATAGTATAGATAAATAGATAACCGGGGAAGTATTTACCAAATAGTTTGACTGACTTGGTGATCCTTTCAATTTGCGAGTTCCACTAGTAATTCTGTAGAGCCCTGCCAACTCAATGATGGTTGAACAATTAAAGATTTGTCCAAGTTTCAGATCGTAGATTCCAAGCAAGCAAAAGCCAAGTTCTTCATAAATGTCAATACCAAATAATGGCCAAAATACGTATTGTATATACAGCAGATACTACTACGAGAAAAGTTGTCCTAACACCATAATGCACGAAACAACAACAACAGAAAACCTTACAAAAAGACGGGAAAGGGAAACTTACAATCAAAGCCCTCAAAGCAGAAAAAACAGTAAAACCTCCCAATGATGTGCAATCAGGAAGCCTTTTTTAGATACCATTTCCTTGTGTATGCACATGAAAATGGTTCGACCTGTAGTCCACCAATACCCCCAACCCCAAGTTCTGCCTCTGACTGGAAACATTATGCAGAAAGTTGTACGCTTAGTCAAGTAGTTGCATTCATAGAAATTCATAATCTCCACTACGACCAAATCCATGGTCATCTCTACCAACATCAAATTCATAGTCATCAGTGGAGCCCTCTCTTTCACTCTCTCTCCTTCACCTGGTTTGCAACCATGGAAACACCAACAGAGAATTGCAGATATCATAATTTTGGTGAACAATATTTGACCATCCTTCCAAGCAACCTGCATTACCGCAACCGCATTCATCTCCTGAACTCTATTTCTAAAATCATTCATCTTCTTGCATCCCAAAAAAACAAAAATCGATCTTCTGAAATGTCATCCTGCAACACCTCTCACTCATTAAAACCTGAAATTCATTTGTTTTTGCATTTGCATACCAAACAACAGTAAATGTATACAATACACTTTAACAGTGATGATATCGAGCAGCAGCGAATGTTGATGGTAAAGACTTACAGAAGTAAACATCTACTTGCAACAAATGTTTACAGTGACATCAACCAGGGCCGTAGTAGCACTCAAAAATATCCATATCTCCAATCAGCATAAAATCCATAGTCATCTCTATCAGATTCATACTCATCTTCTCGTTCCCCATAAATTTCATAGTACTCGTCTCTATCAAGATAAAAGTCATCCTCATCCCTCTGCACACCAAATTCATATGCATCTGTATCACCATCAGATTCATTGTTATCTCCATCAGTACCAAATTCATAATCATCAGTGGAGTCCTCCGGGAGCCTTAAATTTCTAATTCCATCCACACATCTCTTTAGCAGATCCCCTTCTAGATTGAGATTGAAGCACCGACGAAGGTCAAGTGATTCAAGGTATGCACAGCCATCGAGAATGGCCCTCAGACCAGTATCTGTCAGCATATTTCCGAAAAGATGGAGGTGGCGCAGTTGAGTCATGCTCGTTGCAATGGCTAGTGTCTTGTCATCACCCTCGAAGTGTGAACACCAGTAGGTTCGGTAGTTAAGCCGGAATAATTTCAATTGAGGACACAAATGGCCAACAACTTCAAGAACTTCTGTTGCAAATTCACAGTGGCACAGTTCAAGTTCCTCCAATAGGGGGAGTTTCTTGGCAGTTTCGATCAATGCATCATTGCTAACGTCATAGCAAGTTACAAGTCGAAGAGGGACTAGATCTGAAAGAGATGGTGTAATAAGGAGTTAGAATGATGTCGTAAGACGACAACAGAGAAATTACCACGTACACACATTCTTCTGACATATACTTGCGACGGGCAATTGATTTCGCCACTAACTTTGAGGCAAATTTTCATAGAGTTAGGGGGTGTTTGTTTTTCTTTTAAAGTTCTCTGAAATCTAAAATCTGAATTTGTCTGGTTTTAATAAGTTGGGTCTCTCCCTCCCTCCCTCGGCCATTTAGGTTTCATGCAACATTTGCCAATTTTGAATTGCTTCACAGTAATTATGCAATCCTCATTTTAACATTGTTTTTGGTGTCTAGATGATTGTATTAGAATAATGGATTAGTATTCGCTATCTTTAGCTGCTTGAACTGCGGTTTTAAAAAAAAAAAATCTAGATTTTTGTAATTGGAAATTGATGAAGATAATTGGTTTCAATGGAGTATAACTAACAGAGGTTACAAAGCATTTTCCTTTTTATATAGTTGCCTCACCTACTGCTCCCAACACCAAGAAGTACAATAAAATTTAGTGAATAAATGATGTAAAATACCAATGAGACAATCAAGCAAACAAAACAATAGCAAAGCAACTATCATATAAGCGCTGCACATGTTATTCAGAAATTGTGAAGAACAAACGTCGAATTAGTGAAACGAAATGGAATACAAGCTTTTATTGACAGAGTCAAACATAATTTCATAAACCACCTGCAAACTTTTCTCAATACTTCGAAAGGAAAACTCCAAATCCATCCATTTCAGGTAATTAAAAGAAGACAACAACACCATTTATCTTGCAGTTGAATTGATTAAATTGATAAACCAGATAACCGACTTATAAAAACCTAAAACGACCAGATAATGAACCGACATTGTGCTGTAAAGAAGATTAGTTTCTGTGCGTTATTATTATATTACTAGGTGCTTGAATCAACCCACTGGTTGAACCGAATTGACCCAACCAGCTTCTTTGGTTCGATTTCCGGTCAAAAAACCAAGCACGCCCTTAGATGACTATATATAAGTTGAATTATTGAAATGATCTCCCCTGGTAAAGAGACCATACTCACCATATACATCCTTCAATTCATGTGTGTCATTTTGTGTTACAAGAATGTTACAAAATCATATTATCCTTTTGTCGCCCTCTAAGATATACCCAAACTTGAAGATATATTACGTTGTCCTTATACAGTAAACAAATGCATGCATATAGTGAACAGATTCGAACATGAAGCGCTAGGATTAGGGTATAGATATGTGACCAACCAACGTATTGATGTTCTGAATCATAATATATTCATCAAAAAACGAACAGAAGAATAATTTACAACACAATAAATTAGAAAGAACCCAGCAAGGAACAAAGTCATAACAGGAAGAATTGAGAGATTTTTTGAGTCTCTTACGTACCTGTCAGCCATATACTGTAAAAGCTCATCAGTACCAAAATGTTCCACAGAGAACTCAACCAATTGACCACAACTCCTATCCACAGATTCTCTTGCCATTTTCTCCATAATATATTCGTCACCAAATAATGAATCCCGACGCTTCCGCATATCAACTGAACGCCAGAGCTGAGGCTCTTTAGAGAGCTTTCGCCATGTAGAACAGACAGATTGAGCACTGTATAGGATTTCAATTGCCCCGAGCTTTTCAAATATCAGACACATAACGTCTGGAGGCAATTCAAGCCAGTTCCTTACTTCTTCCGTTGAATCTGGCTCTTCCGATGAATCTGGAGGTAATTCAAGGCAGATCCCCTGTTCTTCCGATGAATCTGGTGGTAATTCAAGGCAGTTCCTTTGTTCTTCTGAGGAATCTGGAGGTAATTCAAGGGAGTTCCTCTGTTCTTTCGATGAATCTGGACTTAGACAGTTCATGATACTTCGATCAAGGATGTAAAGAGCTGTATGTACACTCAAACAATCCTCGAAGAGAAACCGGGGTTAATCAACAAGAAGGCACTCTAGGGTTTTAACTGTATCATAAAATTTCTTCTCTCGTACAAAACAGGATTTCCTAAGTTTTACCAACCAGACGCCACATGTTCGAGTTGCAGAGATTGTAGGTTCAGTCCATTTCTGAAACTATTTCTCGAATCAATCAGGGGGGTTTCTAGAGTTACAGAATTGTAAGTTTGTCGTCGATAAATCAAAATTCTAGGTCTTGCAATTTGCAAATGGACTGAAAGAAGAAATAACATACTCTTTCGATATAAGCAAAAGAACAACGAAGCTATTTGGGGAGTGGGGGTGTGTGTTTTTGTTTGCAGGACCTTTGAGCAGAGTTCAATATAAGCGAGTTACAGTGGCTTCAGACTTCAGTTTAGACTCGTAGCCTTCTATGCTAAGAAATCAAAGGATTCATACGTACCTCGTGCGTATCAGGTAGCAGTACTTGTGGTGGGGCACTATGGATTTGGAGGGGAGACATCTCTTATACAATTCAGGACGGGGGTAGAGTTGTCCGGTTTGTAATTGTGTGCTGCTTGATAAGCCTCTCTGTCTCCCTCTCTCCCTGCCCCCTCTCTCTCTCGATTTCTCTCTGCTTCTCTCTCGATTTCTCCCTGCCCTCTCTCTCTCGAGTAGATTTGTCCCGTTTGTAAATTTTCTGCTGCTTCATAAGCCTCTCTGTCTCCCTCTCTCCCTGCCCTCTCTCTCTCTCGATTTCTCTCTGCTTCTCTCTCGATTTCTCTCTGCTTCTTCTTCTTCGTCTTCTTCATCATCAGTGAAGCTGTTCACAAGTACCGCACAATCCCTCTTTCTTCTTTCAATATCCCTTCGCCGGCTCCCACAGTTGAAACTAATCACAGATATTCATCATATAATTCAAAGGTCGATCATCTAAGGGCGTCAATTCCCGTTAGGGCTTATTTCCTCTCTACTAGGTTTGGTTAATTATATTAATTATGGTTTTTGGGTTAATTTTTATTTTTTTCTGTGTTTACTTCATCGGCAGCAGCTCAACAAAGGTTTACTGATCTTCCTCTCATTCCTTTTTACATGGTACTTAAAACATAGGTTATTCCATGTTTAATTGATTTTTGCTTTTGTGATGGCTACAGAGGGGCATGCTAAGTATGGATTTTGGTGAATATCAGAATTTGGTATTTTTGACTTGGGTTACCTAGGGTTTTAATCACCGAAATGGATGTTGATTTTTACTGTTTTATGCACATTCACGTAGATCAAAATTAGGTGGTGGTTGAGGTGGCAAAGAAGTATGATAAATAAATAAATAAATAATTTCAACATGAATTGCTAACAAAGTTGGGACATGGAGGAATTTTCATAGTTTAGCCCAGGGTAATACAGTAAAATAAAAAATAGTATCTAATTGAAATTTGAATGAGTATGTGAGAGAAAAAATGGAAAGATGGATGGGTTTCGAGAGTCACGTGTAATAGATGGGATACACGTATAGTTGGGTTTGGGTTTTTGAGACAATTGGTTGAATTTTCTATACTTGGGGCTCATTTCAAATTTAGACTCTACTTGCACCAGTTCTAAGGCTCACATAAATATGATCTAAGAGCTGATTTTTTGTGAAGATGATTTCCTCAACATTTAGATCACACCATCTCATTGGTCGTCTCCAAGTGGGCCTGCCTGCAACCTTATTTCTGTAATAATTACACTTGGTTTACATATGATGGTGGTTACAGCATGAAATTTATCTAAATGCTGATTTTTTGTGACGATGATCTCCACCTCGTGAGAGTTCGACGAGACAGTGTCAAAAAAGACTAAGTGCATTTTTAACAGAGAAAATTTAATAGTTTGTGTGTGGAGTAGGTTTGTAAAGGTGTTAACCAAATAACACGCAACATAATTTGCCAACTCTGTACGTGTGAGAGGAAAAAGTGAGTTTGTGAAAGGATTAACCAAATAGTAGTCCCTATAATTTACCAACTCACATGCATATAACATGTGTGAGAGGACAAAATGAGTAATAAGATATAAATTAATTTTTATATAATTAAAATAAAAATTTGTGAATTATATGTGAATAATACGAAATACTCATATAATTCATGTTTGCTTCGAGTATGTTAAATAATATACAATTTATTACAGATTTCTGAAAAATAAAATGAAGGATAAATTTACATAATTTTTTACCGTACAAGATTTTAAAAATGGTATGTCGGTTACAAATAGACAAATCACTTTATGATTGCGTGTTGTTGGTTTTGTTGGGGTTATGCCCTAAAAACAATGTTTACGACATTTATGAGTTTAATAAATGGTTTATTAATTCTGTTTAACATGCATATATAATGAGCATAATATAATAAAATGAATTAATTGTATGAAGTATGTTCATACAAGGAGAGGTTTAATTCATCAATGTTGATTCGTAGTCTATTCAAAGACTATAACACAAAGGATGATTATGTTATATAATGTGATGTATCTCCATCACAAGAGTGTTGACTCCTAATCCAATGTGTTAATGTAATTAAATTATATTGAACAGGTCAAAGGATGATTATCATTGTTTGTTGTCAGTTAACAATAATGATCATCAAAATTATTGTTATAGTAATTGGTCCTTAATTCTGAGAATTAACATATAACCTACATGACAGTAGTGACTGTTTTGTTTTGCTAATCAGTGAGGTCAGAAATGAAAACATGATCCAATATTCTGAGTATGATGGATGGTCATTTATTCTGATGATCACATGAAATGACGTTCACCTGAATCACCTTGTAGGTTCTGATGATCTAAACTGGCCAGTAGTCTCCTAAATTATTTGGAAGATTTATTAGATCATTAGGAACTATTGCATGGGTGATGGTCAGGGTCAGAATATGTAAATTCACCCTAGGCACTGACAAGTAAAGCCAGGGACGTTTACGAACGTCGGAAAATAGTGGAGGGACTTAATTGCGGTAATAACAGTAGAATGGTTCCTTTTAAATATCCACACTTTATGGAGGGTTTAGTTACAAATATTTGGTGGAGTTACTTATAATTAAAATATTTAAATTCTATTTTGTGTGAGACACTAAGTTTAGAAGTTTAAATATTTAAAAGCCTAACCATAAGAGAAAAACGCCACTTTCTCTCCCCTCCCTATTTTGTGTGTGTTCCAGTTATTTCAAAGTTGTGAGAAAAGAAACTCTAGTTCCTCGGTTAAGTAGTATGCAGATTTCTCATCAATTGGAGAAAAAGACTGACGATCCGATCCGGTAGATCTGTTCGTGGGATCATCATTAGCTAACAGCGAAGTTTTGAGGCTACAGTCCGTACTTCAAAGGTATGTTTTTCATCCTTTTCTATTCAGATCCCATTAACAGTTGGACGTTCTATTAGGAATCGATTAAAGTTTTTTAAACCTTTAATTTTTCGCTACGTTTTTAACTGGAATAATCGATTCCCAACAGGTTTTACATTACTAACAAATTATTTTGTATTCTCGATTGTAACCGACAGTAAACAATATAATTGTGTGAAAATATCAGTGCAAACAAATAAAGTTAAAAATTCGTGTATTTAATATGAATAAAACGAGTAATAGTTAGTAAGAGCATCCCCAATGTAAAAGTCTTATAAGACAATGTCTTATCTACGTGGCATGTCTTATAAGACAATGTCTAATCTACGTGGCAACAAAATCTTCACAATAGACATTATTAAAAAAAATGCATCTCCAATGCAAATGTCTTGGGATGACTTTTTAACTTATGTGGCACTTAATTTTTGAATGGGTCAAACTCATTTTGCTTAAAAAGTAACTAAAAGTTTTGGAGGGAAAAAAATTACTGATGTGGACTGTAAGACATTGTGAAGATGTGTAATACCCCAAGAAATCCTATAGTGTGGATTTCACACTTGACCATCATAATTAAGTTAGTATGGAAGTATGCCCATTTGTGTGGTATTGATTTGAGAAATAAATTTCTCATATGTATAGTAATTTGTATACATAATGAGCTTCAAGAGAGTTATCTCTAAAAAAATATTTTTTAAAAAATAATAATAATAATTAATTAAATAATTAAGTAATTAAATATTAATAATAATATTTTACTAATTAAACACATGGGCTGCTAGAGAAAACATGGGCTGCCATGTTAGTCAAAAAAAAAGAAAAAGAAATAATATTTTATTTTATTATTAAATATTAATATTAATAAAATAATGTTGTAAAATCCTATATAAACCCCATTCCTCCCTCATTTCAATTCACTCTTCTCTTTTTCCCTCTCTAACATATCTCTCTAAAATTCTTATATTTAATTAATTTTCTTGTTAAGTAGTTACAATTTTATTCAAATATCTAAGGAAGAGAATTTTCTACAACAAGGTGATGATCAAAAGACAAGGTTTTTATCATCAAATTAAGGTAGGTGGGATCCCTACTATAAACAAAATCTAATTTTATATTTTTGCTATTAAATTGCATATGAAATGTATTTATCTTGCATGGTTACATTTATTTATTTAATGCAAGGATTGAGTTTTTATTCATAAGAAAAATGAATTAAAAGAAGTTTAATAATAACTTGTTATCTAGATTAAAAACAAATCTAGATAATATGGGTAATAGGAGACCCCCATAACACCTGCAGGTACCGTTGAGTTCCGACTTGAGGAGACGGTGGACACCGATGAAATGGACCTAAAATAATGGTTAATTATTTAAAAAGAAAAATCTCTTTTTGATGCATTAATATGGTGATTTTTGCATGTTTCAAATCTAATATTTTGGATAGTTTGCAGCTACTGAATTTTACTCACCCCCAAATGCTCCCTCACAGGTTACGTTGAGGGTGAAGGATTCAAAGATGTACAGATTAATAAGTAGATAGCTTGTGTTATCAAATTTGTATAAATATAGCTGATGAATTAAACTACTATTCTATCACTTAGGATAAGGGTTACTTGTATTAATTTTTATTGTTTTAACATTCATATAAACTTAGATGTTAAGTTTTAAATTGTATAATTTATGTATTAATTTACATTTAATTATCGACATGAATAATTGAATTAATTAGATTTTATACAAAATTGTATAATTCCCGTAATTCATACTATCAGATTTACAAAATAGTATTTTTGGACATGTTCTGGTCAAAATTGAGCCGAGTCTATTTCTAACTAAGTTATAGATCTCGATTTTTCCTTTTCAAAAAGGTATTACAACATGCATTTCTAATTTCGGTTTAGAGAGTAATTTCTCTTCAAAGTTACTGATTTTACAAAAATTATTAAAAAGTTGAAATTATATTTTCTGAGTTTTTACACGTCCGTATCAGTACTTCGGATGCATATTTGGGCCCTTTATTTCTAGAAATGCCCTCGGTCTATTTCTGATGAAATTGTAGATCTGTGAATCTAGTTTTTAGAATGGGTTTATTTGTAAAATTATGATTTACGGTTAAGTAGATATATCTATTTTAATCAACTGTATGCAGTTGATACTAAAATTATTTTTAAACATTACATTTTTATTTTTCTTTGACTTGGACCTTACTTTAAGATAAAAAATGTTGACTAAAGTAGACCATTAACAAAATATTTTTAAATTTATTGTCTTTCAAAGGTAAAGTAAATGAGTTTTATTCGATATTTTTACTTACACTTCTATTACACTAATCACGCCTTGGTTTTCGGATTCGGCGAATCGGGTCGGATTTAGAGTACCGAAAATCGGGGTGTGACAAGATGAATGTCTAGAAATAGACATTCTACTTCACAATATCTAGAATAGCTACCGACACATCATCATCACATCCTTTCTTCACATTAGCATTAGAGAAGGTTTTATAAAGAGAATGTCTATTTATCCTACGTGGCAGTCTTATTTTACCACATTCACATTAGCATTGGAGATGCTCTAAGATTTTATACCAGCCCCCATATTAATTCCTAGTTCTGCTCTTGGTCGATTTCTCTGCGCTTTTCACCCATCTTTTGCGGCGCCTTTGATGAACTTTCAATAGGTACATAGTGACATATTAGGAGTCTGTGGATAGTATACACATGAAGATATTGACAGTAAGTGAATTATTCAAGATCTCGCCACATTATTATTATGTCAAACTTTTTGTTGAACTCTTTGTACATGTAGTATTTTCAAATCGTTTATGGGTACGATCGGTTCAGTTTCGGCTATACCATACGAAATTACCCAAAATAAACCCAACTAGACTGTGTTTGATAGCATTTAAATTCCATGAAAATGGATTAGTTCCGCAGAAACAATACAAATTCCGCTGTTTGTTTGCATTTTTAATTCCATGGAACTGGGACCCAATTACTTAAAAGTGTGGTTAATAGTTAGTTTTTAATATAATTCCATGGAATAGGCTTCCTTGGTCCTCCAAGGAATTAATTTTGCGGAAGTGATGGAAATGAACCTATTTCTGTGGAACACATTTCTTTTCTAATTCTACGACTCAAATATGTGGAACCAGTGCAGGTAAAATCGGTTCCGATTAGGTTGCGTTATCGTGTAAACCAGGACCCAATTTCATCCCTAGATAACTAAAAGGGTCCGGCTTGGTAGCCAGGGTTAAAAAAAAGGATATACTGGTCATTTTAATGTTTCAAATCATTCCGCGCGGTGCAATCGCGGGTAAATTTTCGAAACTTTCTGAATTTTCAAATTCTTAATTTGAACTCTCGCGCCACATCATACCCTAAGCCCATTTATCCTCTTACCCCTCTTGATTATTATTTTGATCAGATATAGATCTCATTTGGTTCCCTCAGAGTATTTGGCCTTTTGTTTTCTCTTACACATCAACCAAACCAGAAGCAAAGATCTCTGAAAATGGCGGATTCAGCTCATTTAGAGAAGATGGGCAGAGAGCTAAAGTGCCCAATCTGGTAATTCTGGCTGGAGATTTCAAAATTGACCTAGAAAACTCTTTTTCGAATCTTGAGTCTTTCAATAATTCGTTTTTCTTTTGTGGGTTCTGTTAATTTTGGGATTCCGAAACCCCTTCCTCTAATCTGAAAACAATCTCTGTTATTTCTTTCATTCCGACATTAATGTACTCTAGTTTTGTAATTTTTGTTTATTTTTTGCAGTTTGGGCCTTTTGAACTCAACAGTTTCTCTCTCATGTAATCATATGTTCTGCAAGTAAGCTGCCAATTTTATTTAGTTATTATCTTTTCTTCTAAGTAACGAAAACTCAAAAGGATTTTTTTAAATCTCTTCTAACTCACGTGTCTGTTATTGTTTTCAGTTCATGTATTATGGAATCTATGAAATTGGGTTCAGAATGCCCAGTTTGTAAAGTACCATATCGGCGAAGAGGTACGTGGGTTGTCAAAATTCATTTGGTGGTGATTAGGGAATCAAAGTCTTTCACTAAACAATAACAATTTCAACCCGAATTCTTCTTATTTCAGTTCTAAAATGGAACCTTCTGGTTTGATCCAGCTTGAATTAGTTAACCAAAATCCTTTTATGTTTAACTTTGAAGATAAAGTCTTCTTCTCTTCCAAACTGAGCTCCAAACCCATTTATTGATTGGATTTGGGTAACAGGGTTTTCTTTTGTTTGGGTGGTGGTTGTCATACAAGTCGATATCATTACTATCTGTAGAAATGCCCCAGGTGTGAATCTATATTTCAATCAATCTGAGTATATAGATGGTTACATGATCCAACATGCTGTTTGTGAAGTCAATACATTTTTTTTCCACAACTCCAATGCGGGAATGAAGTGGTGGTAATTTAGATCAATGGGTCCATGGTCAAATCACTCCAAGTGGCTGCTTTTGCATTAATTACTGATATCTGCCTTTTCTTTATCTTCCACTTTGCTAGATACTTGTTTAATTTAAGCCTTTTTTTAATCTCATTATGCAATTATTTTGATGGCAGAGGTTCGTCCGGCTCCTCACATGGATAACTTGGTTAGTATTTACAAGAGCATGGAAGTTGCTTCAGGAATCAATATATTTGTCACTCAGAATGCACAGTCAACCAAAGAGTCAGGTAAAATTACAGAAAGCCTATCATTTTGCTTCTCTCGCTCTCTCACTAACATCATTAATTCATAAACTCAAGCTAAATGCTTAGGAACATTGCAACTTACAAGGAAAACTGGATACCATCACACAATTTTTTTCCCAACCACTATCATTGGTGTCTTGTTTTAAACTCAATCTCGAAGGAATTTGGAGTCATTCTGTTGCCTTATTTGTTACTACTTGGTGAATGGTCTCGTGGTCCATGTCTCAATCATTTAAAAAGATACCAACTATATCCAAATGTAAAATCCACAAAAAATATTTGTTTATATTTGTAGGAAACATTTCTTTTTCTGATTATGTCTATCAATGCCTGTTAACATTTATACAATTTACAGCATAGTATCTGATTGTCAAACCATATCTTTATTGACTAAATTGTTTAACTATTCATGTTTCAAGGACAATACATCTAAGCTCCGTCTTACATGTTTTTTTTTTTTTTTTTTTCTGTTTTTCCTATTTTTCTTTTCCTGCCAAAAGATGACCAGAATAAAGGTCAGCATGATGCCTATTCTGGTAGACAAGAAGCTTGTGGAACTTCTAATGGAAAAACAAAGAAACAGAGGAAACTCAAAGGGAAAAGTAACAAAAGTTCAAATGAACCGGTTGATACCAAAGCAAAGCTCTCTGATTCTAACCCATTGGAGCCTTCCTTTCCAGCAAAGAAAAGGGTTCATGTGCCACAATGCCTTCTGTCTGAGACCCCAATGCGATCTAACAAGTGTGTAGGTGAAGAATCTGGTAAAAATTCAGAACTTGGTCCAAACGACAGCTCAATCAAAACAATGGAAAATCCTTCTTTTAACGACAAGGGAGAACCTGTACTTTCACCTTTCTTTTGGTTGAGAGAAGATGACAGTGATGGGGATGTAGGAAAATCAAGTGGTCAGGAGATGGAGATTTATGATGTCATGGATACTCCACGGAAAGCTCCTTGTTTTAGTGATATTAAAGATTCTGATGATGACAGCCCCACTAAAACAACAAGCACTGTAAGTATCTTTTCAACATAAAAGGCTCGGAACTGACTTGAGCTAACTCATAAAGCTGGTTAAGTTAATTTCCTACTAGGTCAAACTTTTTAATTAGATGTTCAAACACTTGAACCTAATATTGCCTTCCTCATTATGCTGGTCCTCTTGATCTGTTTGAAATAAAAAACTATTAAGACTTTTATGAGAACTCAATATTCAGAATTCTTCCAAGTTTACCATTGTTCCAGCAGTGTTAATATAAAACTGCAACTTTCCCACTTTCTGTAAAACTGTGCTTGTAACAACCCAGTTGACTTTATCAAATTCTGAATCAAGTTGAAGATTTTTTTTTTTTTTAAATTGTTTGAACATGGATTTTCACTGTATAATGCTCTAATTTTATTTTTCTTGTATCTTCTCTTAATTCAGGGAGAAGTGCACACTGAATCCAAAGTTGGAGATATATTTGATAGCGAGATGTTTGAATGGACACAAAGAGCTTGTTCTCCTGAACTTTTTTCAACACCTGAGAAAAATAAGGTGCTAAGTGCAATTACAACTGGTCATATAGTCTCCTAAGAGTTTACCAATCATCTTCCATTCTCTTTTTTTTGTTTGCTAATTTAATTTGGATGTTACTGAAATTTAAACGAATTGCAGGCTGGATATCAAGAACTGAATGTAATTGAAGAAGAGGAATGTGGGGCAGCCTCACAAATCCGGGCAGCAACTAATGGAGAAATGCTCATTTCTGAGAAAGTGAAAAACATGAACTGTAAACAAGGAAATGAGAGCATAGATGTGAAATTGTCCCCTCTGAAAGCCAAAAGTGCCAAGTCTCAGAACAAGATAAAGAAATCCAAAAGAAAGGGTAAAAGAAACATGGGAAGAGCTCAAGAAAAGTCTGCAAAAATTTCTACTGATGAAGTTGTTGGAGAAATTTGCATTGGTTTGAATGAAATAGGTGAAATTTTACAAGGAGACAACTGTGACACTAATGGTACTGCTTCAAATTTGAGGAAGAAAATTTGCAAAAGGAGCAAAAAGGCTAGATTCAGCGATATTGCTGAGGACCAGGAAACAGAGGATGCTCATAATGAATCTATTGCAGCAAGTAAACAGAACCAAGAAAATGAGCAAAATGGTAGGGAATTGCCTACATCATCAAATCAAAATCTAAAGTCAAGCAAGGCCAGATCAAATAATTTTTCCGAGGATAAGGTAGCAGAGGATGCTCCTAATGAATCTACTGAAGCAACAAACGATAATCAAGGAAATGATAAAACTGCTAGGAAGTCGCCTATATCATCATATGATCAACATCTGAAGTCAAATTATAACACTAGCAAAGAGATTAAGAAGACCAACACCCACCTCAAACGAAATTATCTTAGAAGTTTGAAAAACAAGGATGTAGCTGCTGCTGAGGTAAAAGTAGTCAAAGAAGTTCCGATGAATCAAAACCAAGAGAATGAGAATGATAACGTTCAATCGCCTTCTCTGACTGGCCTAAAAGTTGATCCTAAAAGAACTTCTGATCTGGAGAAGAGAACGAGAAACACAGTAAAAAACGCCAATATCCTAGTTCAGAGGAATTGTGCTAGAGAATCAAGAGAGCGGAAAAGATTGAAAATCTCTGCTGATGACAGTGTGAAGGGTGGATTGGTTGATGATGTATTGAGTGGGTCTAGCAAGGCTGATGCAAAGGGAACTAAAACCAGCAAACAATTTCAAGGAACTCTTGACAACAGAGCTATTGAAAATTCAAAAACAACTAAGAAAGTCATTTCTCTATCTAAGGCTATGTTTCTGCAGAAATGTGAGAGCCTTCCTGTTCAAATCCCTTGTGCATTTTGTCAGTCTTCCACTGATTCAGAGGTACACTCACTCTGCACGCATCCTTTTTTGTTTCTATTTTATTTTACATTTTCCTCTTGTTTCTTTTCAGTCATTCAATTGATAACTCTTGAATTTATTTAGATATTGAAAAGATTTTATTAATCCATGAAACCAAATTGCAGGCTTCGGGGGAGATGTTGCACTACTTTAATGGCAAGCCTGTTGCTGCTGATTACAATGGAGGTTCCAATGTCATACATTCACACAGGAACTGCACTGAATGGTGTGAAATCCTTCAAAACAGCCATTATGATTTGTTAGATTTACTCTCTATCGATCTCAATTTTTATTTTTTATTTTTTTCACCGAGCTTTCAAAATGAGCTTCTAACAAGGCTCAATCAACATATTTTTATGCCTACTGAGTCAAGCAATTGGTGATTAGGCTAGGCATCTGACTACTACAGACTGATTAAGCTTATTATTCCACATTTATTAGATCTTGTCACTGTCTTGGCTGAGGACTCATACATTTTGATCATTGTCAATTCTTGAATTTATAATCAATTCCAATGTAAAATGCAGGGCCCCTAATGTGTACTTTGAGAATGATATTGCAATCAATCTTGAAACTGAATTAGCAAGAAGTAGAAGGATTAAATGTTGTTGCTGTGGAGTCAAGGGGGCAGCTCTTGGCTGCTATGAGAAGAGCTGCCGCAAGAGCTTTCATGTTCCATGTGCAAAGTTGGTTATGCAGTGTCGATGGGATACTGTAAGTGATCCATCTGTTTGTCTAGAACTTTTAATCTGAATTCCAAATTTGTATTACTGAAGTTTTCATAGGTGGAGAATGCATCTTTAAAATTTTTTTTTTCCTAACAACAGGAGAACTTTGTAATGCTATGCCCTCTTCATTCCTCTTCAAAATTGCCTAAAGAAATTTTGGGATCTCAAGGCCAAAGGAGAAAAAGATCTATTCCAAAAGGGTATTTCTGGGCCTCTTCATAGTACTTGTGCTATGGAATATAGTCTTGAAGTACTTGTGAATTTTTTAATTTTAGTTTGATGTCCTTATCTATTTTCTTCTTTGTTTGGCTCATCAGAGAACCACTAGCCCAACAAGCTGACGTGGTGGTTCAACATGGTCCTAGTATGAGCCGACCATGGAAATGTCTTGGTTCACCCAACAAATGGGTTCTTTGTTGCTCAGGCCTCACAATTTCAGAGAAGGTAAGCAAGCACTTGTTGGTTAGCTCTACTCTGATGCTTGGAAATGATTCCATAGTTCTATCATTAACACTTTCAACTGCAGGAAGTTGTTTCTGAGTTCACAAGAATGACTGGAGTTTCGGTGTCAAAGACTTTTGGTCCTAGTGTCAGCCATATCATTGCTTCAACAGATGAGAACGGAGCTTGCAAAAGAACCATGAAGTTCCTGATGGGTATCTTAGAGGGAAAATGGATACTGAATATAGATTGTAAGCATGCACTGGAAACAAGTCACGTATTAGTTGGAATTCAATACTAGCAATATCAAGTTATAAAGTGTGAAATAATTTATCAGTTACTAATAGATTTGTGCTGAAATGAAATGTAAATCAGGGATTAAGGCCTGCTTAAAAGCCATGGAACCTGTTTCTGAGGAGCAATATGAAGTCAAAGTTGATATCCACGGAATCAAGGATGGGCCTCGACTTGGAAGGCTACGAGTCCTGAACAAGGTTTTTCTTCTCTTCCTCTAACAAAAAATTACTATTCCTTTGCAGTTTTTTTTTTTTGTTTTTTTTAAAAATGCTGTTTTTATGTGCAGCAACCAAAGCTTTTCAATAGTTTGAAGTTCTATTTCGTTGGAGAATTTATGCCTTCCTACAAGGGAGACCTGCAAGATCTTGTTGTTGCTGCTGGAGGAACTGTTTTACATAGGAAACCCATTATGGGAGACCGAGGGGCATCATCTGGATCTTCCACATCAACCTTCATAATTTACAGCCTTGAGCTACCAGATAAGTGTGATCCTGGGAAAAAGATTCTGATTTGTAACCGCAGGAGGGATGAAGCACAGGCTTTGGCAAGTTCAAGTGGAGCCAATGTTGCAGGTCATTCATGGTTGTTGGACTCCATAGCTGCCTGCAAGTTGCAGAACCTAACATAACAAGTGTGTTTTGCTGATCTGTAATTCATTTTCCTTCACCTCTCCAATTTTCATGGTTGTTCCATGTATAATGTATATATGTAAACATATTACATTTTGCTAGACTTTATAACATGTAGTAACATTAAAGATCTTTGTTTCAATTTCAGATTTTGATTGAGAGATGCAATATGTAGTAGACATTTTATTTGGAACTGTAGAAGAAAAAGAAGTTTAGCTTCTGTAGCAGTCATTCCCCTGCTTGTTCACTATGTGAGACTGAACTGGATATCTATAAACTTGCCTACCCATTTAAGCAAAGATTAGTCTACAGCTATCATATGCATTGGGACAGGACTCAACTCCAGATTGCAGTTGAGGATAAGACTGGTAAGGCTCGAGCTCTAAGTAACTAGAGCGTGGAGGGAGATGGGCCAATTAAAAAATGTCTCAAGTTGAAAAATACCTTCACATCGGGAATGTCTGATGATTATTCGGAGTGGGAGTGTCTACTACTTTACACGATTCTGGTTACTAAGGTTACACGATTCTGCTTACTAAGGCTTGAGCCCAATCAAACAAGCTCGATGTACTTCAGGCTTGGGCTGAGATCGTTCAAATCAGATCAGCTGAACCAAGGTTCGATCTAATTGAACAACTTTGGGTTTTCTAGACCCAAACTGATAGAGCCTGACTTTCGGTACGGCGTTGCCATGGTTCGCCAACTCGACTGACCTAGGCTTGAATCAGACTGGACGCGACAGGGACTGTTTCGTCGGCTGCGACCTTTCAAGACTTGTATGAAGACCTTAGTAACCAAAAACGTGTTAATGTAGGGATGCTCCCGCTCCAGATCTACCGATCTGTAGTTTGGGAGCGGATCCGCCTAAAAACTGCGGATCCTAAATTTTCGGAGCGCGGCCCCACTTTTTGCGGAGCGCTATTCATATTTAAATGGATAATGCTATATTTACAGTAGAATCCTACAGAATTGAAATATGACGACAATGGGTATACACATCCTTGTGATTTGTGTCACATACTCTCATGATTTGCGTCAAACTCAAAATTGTTCCTTTCTGTAGATTATTCTGTAGGTTTTTCGGTAACCCTAGCACTACCGCTTTAAATAAGCTGCTTCTTTCTGATTCCCAAGGAATTTGCTGACCAACGTAATGAAGGGTCTAATTATTGGTAGACTTGTATAAATAAAAATTTATAGTAATAATAGTTCGGTTAATATAATATATTTAATAAATTTATAATATAATTAGAAGAGTTATAGTATAAATTGCAATATTTCTAAATAAATTGCACCCATTGTTGGTGTAGCCTTTCTTGCGCTCGTTAATAGTGGCCTTCTCTGCGCCCGTGGTGGCGGTAGTCTTTCTTGTAACCGTTGGTGGTGACTTTCTCTGCAGTAGTCTTGGTAACACTACAAGAAAAAACCCCTCTTACAACGATGGAAAAACGTTGTTAAAGCACTTTGACAACGTTTTATCATACGTTGTAGTACCCTAGTGTTGTAAAAAGTAGGACATTTTCACAACGTCTGTCCAGCGTTGTACCACATGTTGTGAATGTGTTCTTACAGTTCGTTTTATTATTTTAACAACATTAATACTATGTTGTTATTTGTACTTTTAACAATAGTTATAAAACGTTGTAATAATAGTTCTAACATTGCTTTTTGTATGTTGTCAATGCGACATTAACATTGATTTTAAAACGTTGTAAACAGCGATTAACAATAGTTGCATAACATTATTTTACAACATTTATATAATGTTTTGATAATCCATTTTAACAATAATAGCTAATCATTGTTAAAAGTTTAGTTACAACATTTTGTCAATGTTGTTAAATGTATTTTCATTTCAAAAATAATATAATACAAATACAAAAATTGCATAACCAGTAAGATGTAAGCACCTATGAAACACATAAATAACATTCATTCACGAAGTCATTTCAATTTTCCTCTATGCATTAATCATATAATAAAAATGAACCATACAATTCCATTAAGTGGTCCACACAGTTAGTGTATATGACAAAGAAAATTGTGTTCTCTATCAAATCTATATGTACATGGGAAAATGTTCTCCGATGAAGCAATACAAAACTTACCCCATGGGATTTCTCGGAGGACGCTGCGCCACACCAGAAAAAAGAACTTTTCTTCTACTTACCTCTACCCGACTATAACATATCTTCAACAAACACAACCATTTCATGGTTGCATGGTGTCATGGATTACACACCAGATAGCCAAAAAGGCCTAAAGAGCAGCAGCATCATCACTAGTCACTGGAAGGAGTTTCAGAAAGAAGCATTTTTATTGTCTCATAAGTCATGAAGGCAATGCCTACACCTGGGACAGCCTTGTCATATTCTGGCAATATCCCCCTGTACAAAACAGACAGACCTTCGGTTTGCAGTATCTGCCGAAATGTTCCGAACAGGCCTATCAAGGACCGTCCCGCCAGCACCTTCCAATTGCATCCGCCGCCTCACAAGATCCAAAGGGAATGTTGCTGCAAATAATTTAGTGCAGAACTGTCAGTGGTTAAAAGCCTCAAAACTTATATAGTTATGAGTCACTAAGCTAACAAGGCAGTTTTGAAAGAGAACAACAAAAACTACTTGCCAAAAGGTTACCACTCGTTATGCATAGATAAATTCAAAGAGTTTGTACTTAATTACATTCATACACTCATAAACATATTGGAAGCTCATATTTATTCTCTACTATGTCAAGAATCAGTTCTACTACATAAGATTATATATATGTAAATAGATATGTCAGATTAGAAGTTTAATTAACTTATTGACAATTAGTTAATTATATAGTTATGTTTAAAAATCAAAACAAACCTAATCTTTTGACATATGCTGTCTTAAAAAGATCTTAACTATGTATTCTTCTTTTTATACTTATACTACTGCATGTCTAAATCGTATACATATCGATAAGATTATCGAAGAGTATTTGTGGCTTTCGGGAAAGGCCAGGGTATATTGTAATGACAGAAAGGAAAAGCGAAACGAAAAGACACAGCCAGCATGCAGTGGGATTGTTCCTAGGATATGCCAAATTCTAGAGACAGAATTATGCAGTATAAAATGGTGTTGGAAACTCTGGAGCTCTCATTACATCTTCAATCAAAATCTGAATAATAATACATCTTTAATCAAAATTTGGACAACAAGAACTTTGTGGAATACCCATATGCAAGTAATGTTTCTATCCATTTCTTGGACAATGATAAACTATAAATAAGTTACTTCAAAAATTATAATAATAATAAGAATAAGAAAATGACAATTTTTCTGTCGATAGAATATTGAGAAACCGATAAAAAAATAATTGAGAACCTAGACCTCATTCTTTGACATAATAATATCTCAATTTAACTTACTACATTCTCAGCTACTTGGATTAAAAAGAGTAAGTGTCAACCATAAAATGATGTTGATTTCAGGAAAGAAAAGTTCAAACAATATGGTTTGACATTTACACAGCTTATGACCAGACAACAAAATATTACAATATACATAAACTCTGCATCCATCTCCAAGATTTTAATACTGGACATACTTCATTCTTACATAGCAAGGAGAAAGAAGACCAATTTCTATGTTATGGAAAAAAATTAGTTGATCCTATATTACACTAAACTTTTAATTATCACAAGAAAAAGTTAGAATAGGATATCCTTTATAGCCATGTATTTACATGTGTCTTAGACATGAAAAATTTTGAAACTGAAATTCTTCTGTTACATCCAGGTAAGACTTCCACAAAACCATATGAATACAGAACAAGACAAACTTCCTAAGATTCATGACTTGGCTAACTAATTTTATCAACAACATGGAGAAAAAAGTTGACCATTTAAATAGCTACCTGTTGCTTGCTAACTAGTGGCTTAGAAGTATCACTTGTAACTTCCATCGTCGATAAATCTAAAATCTGTTCATTATACTATCCAGCTGTATTATGTAAAACATGAAATTGTTAGAATAGAAGATATTTCAAATAGAGACTGAATCATCACTAGCCCATGAAACATGATACTAGATTGTCTGGAATCTGATACCAGTATCATATCAACATATTATTAGATGCAATATCCATATCTATATCGAAGTACTAGACAGAATTCAGGAAATGAAGATCCATATCTGATATCCCTGTTTCTCATACCAGTCTCAACAGTATACCAAAGCCAGGCATCTTAGATTTGAGGGACGCTGGCTAAAAGCTATAGACTTAGTTTCTAATGTCAATATGACTCAAAGTTTCAAACATTGGGAGGTACTTGAATACCACTTCAGGTTTTTTCACATCCATCCCATGAAACATAAAGTACAACCTACACTGCCAATTGACCACGTTCGTTAGGTAGCTCACAAAAATCATCAGACAAAAGATGGGATCATGGGATAAAGAAGTAAGAGTATGAGCAATCTTCGCATGTAGTAACATTTGGAGACCCCTGACAACATATTTAAGATAATACAAATTACATGTACTAAAATGATCTTTTATGAAAGTTGAAACTCAATTATCACCAACCATCCACAGCTAAAGGGAAAAGAATTACTCACAAAATCCTCAAGGGTAGAATTTGCTCGCTGCATTGCATCTAGTCCAACCATAGCCATGTCTTCTGTTAGTTTGACTCACATTAGTGAGAACTCCACTAATTAGTGGAAACCACACTAATGAAGTGGTAACTCCATTAATTAGTGGAAACACCACCAATGGAGTGATAACTCCACTAATGGTGTGGAAGAACCACTAATTGAATGGATACTCCACTTAGTAGTGGGTTTTGTAGTATTCCACCATTACCATCTATAAATAGCAATGGTGAGGGTGCTTAAACATATGATAAGTGAGAGTGAGTGTTTGTAAACATAAGCTAAGTGAGAGTGAATGTTTGTAAACATAAGTTAGAGTGAAATCTCTTGACTAGTGTTGTGAGGCTAAGGGGTGGTTGGGGCTGCCATTGAAGGCCTCATCTTTGTAATTGTTCTTCATACCTTTCATTATAGTGGAAGAGGATCATCATCGCCCGTGGATGTAGGCAATTTTGCCGAACCACGTAAATCTTGTGTTGTGTGTGAATTATTTGCCATCTCCGTTAATATTCTTATTTTGCATATTTGATTCATCTTATATCGATTGATTAAATCCTAACAAATTGGTATCAGAGCATCGGGTTATTTGATCGTGGTGAGAGATGACATCAAAATTTGCAAAAGTTGCGAGCGCTCGGTTCGATGTAGAGAAGTTTAACGGGAAAACAGACTTTGGATTGTGGCAAGTCCAAGTGAAGGATTCACTGATCCAACAAGGTTTACACAAAGCCTTGAAGGATAAACCAGCGGATACAAAGGAGGATGATTGGGAAGAATACGAGTTACAAGCATGTGCTGCAATTCGTTCATGCTTAGCCCGGGAGGTCACGTACAACGTGATGCATGAAAACTCAGCGGCATCACTGTGGAAGAAACTGGAGAATTTGTACATGACGAAGTCTCTCACTAGTAGGTTGTTTAGGAAGAAACAACTATATCGTTTTCGGTTCAAAGAAGGTACGTCTATGAATGACCACATAAATAATTTTAATAAAATAATGGTTGATTTATCTAATGTGGGTGAAGTTGTGCCTGATGAAGATCAAGCTATGCTATTACTATGTTCTCTTCCTGAGACGTTTGAACCCTTGATACAAAGTCTATTGGCACCAAAGGAAACTATCTCGCTAGAAGAAGCAATTTCTGCTCTTTTATCAGATGAGTTTAGGAAGTTGGATGCAATAGAAAGTAATCAGGCTGCAGGGTTATTCGTGAAGGGAAAAGAAGTGAAGAAATCTTGGAGTAATAAACCAGGATTTAAAGGAAAAGCCAAGAAGGAGATTGAATGTTACTGGTGTCACAAGAAAGGACACATGAAAAAAGACTGTCCTAAGCTTAAGCCTAGGGATGGAGAGGGATCAAGTTCACAAGCAGCAGTAGCTGAGGATGAGTCAGATGCAGGGGAGGTGTTGACAGTCACAACAGGTGATCATCGTAAGGTATGGATACTTGACTCTGGTTGTTCTTATCATATGTGTCCCAATAGGGACTTGTTCACTTCTTACAGGAAGACGGATGGAGGTTCAGTATTGCTAGGTAATAACTTTGCCTGCAAAACTATTGGGATAGGAACAATTCAGATCAAGACCAGTGAAGGTAAGGTGAAAACTTTATCTGAGGTTAGACACATTCCTGATCTGAAAAAGAATTTGATCTCACTCGGTGCTTTGGAATCCAAAGGCTACAAGTTTGTAGCTGAAGAAGGGATTCTAAAGGTTGTAGATTCAAATTCCAGGTTGGTAATCCAAGGAGAAAGGAAAGGAAATCTTTATTTTCTTTCTGGTAGCACAATAGTAGGTGGAGCTGCAGTAAGTACCGAAGATGATGAAGAATCTAACCAAGCAAAATTGTGGCATATGCGTCTGGGGCATATGAGTGAAAAAGGGTTAGATGTGTTGTGCAAGCAAGGTAAGCTTAACAAATTGAAGAATGTCAAACTCAATTTCTGTGAGCATTGTGTTTACGGAAAGCAACATAGGGTAAAGTTTGGCAAGGGTGTTCATCGTACCAAAAGTACTTTGGACTACATCCATTCGGATGTGTGGGGACCTTCTAAGGATGTTTCCAAGGGAGGTATGAGGTATTTTGTCACTTTTATTGATGATTTCTCCAGGAGAGTATGGTTGTATGCCATGAAGACAAAAGATGAAGTCATCCAGAAGTTTAAAGTGTGGAAGACAATGATAGAGACCCAGACTGGCGAGAAAGTTAAAAGACTTAGATCTGATAATGGTGGGGAATACAAGAATGATCCCTTGAAGGAGTATTGTCAGAGTGAAGGCATTGTAAGACACTTTACAGTAAAAGAGACACCTCAACAGAACGGGGTAGCGGAGCGGATGAACCGGACCCTTATGGAGAGAGCGCGGTGCATGTTATCCAATGCTGGATTGGGTAAAGAATTTTGGGCTGAAGCAGTAAATATGGCGTGCTATCTCATCAACAGATCACCATCAACTGCCATTGAATTAAAAACACCTATCGAGGTATGGTCTGGAAAATCTGCTGATTATGATTCTATTAAAATTTTTGGTTGTCCTGCTTATTACCATGTCAGGGAAAGTAAGCTGGATCCAAGGGCGAAAAAGGCCATATTCATTGGCTATGAAGATGGAGTCAAAGGTTACAAATTGTGGTGCAAAGAAAACCACAAGGTTGTGATCAGCAGAGACGTGACATTTGACGAGACATCTTTGCTTTACCCTAGCAAAGAGACTTCGACTCAGGTGGAGGAAAGTGGTGGCGAGACTGTGCAGGTAGAGATTACTCCACAAATTGATTCTACATCAGAATCAGATGTAGAAGAGGATGAGTTTCGTACTGAAGAACCTCGGCAACAACGACAAGTACAATCTTTGGTGGACGGAAGGGAGAAAAGAACCATTAAAGCACCAGACAGGTTTGGCTACGAAGACCTTGTGGCTTATGCATTGATGGCTTATGGAGATGAGCCAACCACTTTTCAAGAAGCATTAAAAGATGTTAAGTATGATCAGTGGAAAGCAGCGATGTGTGAGGAGATGAATTCTCTTCACAAGAATCAAACTTGGGAGCTAGTACAGCTACCTAAGGGAAGCAATGTAATTGGGTGCAAATGGGTGTTCACTATAAAAGAAGCAGCTCCAAGTACAACTGGCGTACGGTTTAAGGCGCGATTGGTAGCTAAGGGCTATGCACAAAGGGAAGGTGTCGATTACAATGAAGTTTACTCTCCGGTGGTAAGACATACTTCTATCCGTGCCTTGTTAGCTATTGTGGCATTTTATGACTTAGAGTTGGAACAACTCGACGTTAAAACAGCGTTCTTACATGGTACTTTGGAGGAAGACATTTATATGTCACAGCCCGAAGGTTTTGTTGTTGCAGGGAAGGAAAGGTATGTGTGCAAACTAAAGAAATCATTGTATGGGCTCAAACAATCGCCTAGACAATGGTATAAGAGGTTTGACACATTCATGGTGGGCCAAAAATTTACACATAGCTTATATGATAGTTGTGTGTACTTTAAGAAACTACCAGATGGATCCTTGATTTTCTTACTCTTATATGTGGATGATATGCTCATTGCTGCAAGGAGCATGATAGAGATTGAGAAATTAAAGTCTCAATTGAGTATGGAGTTCGAGATGAAAGATTTGGGTGCAGCTAAGAAGATTCTTGGCATGGAGATACAAAGGGACAGAAAGAAGGGCAGGTTGTGTCTCTCTCAGAGACAATATTTGGAGAAGGTACTTACTAGGTTTGGAATGCAGGAATCTAAACCTGTAAGTCTACCTTTAGAGGCGCACTTCAAGCTGTCGGCAAAAATGGCTCCAAGCACCAAGGATGAAGAAGAGTACATGGCTCGTGTTCCTTATGCGAGTGCAGTTGGTAGTTTGATGTATGCTATGGTTTGTACTCGACCAGATATTGCACATGCGGTTGGTGTTGTAAGTAGATTTATGGCAAATCCAGGGAAGCAACATTGGCAAGCAGTGAAGTGCATATTGAGGTATCTACAGGGTACTGTTGATGTAGGAGTGGTGTACCAACGTGATGGTGGTCTTGGACCACATGTTTGTGGCTACGTGGATGCTGACTATGCAGGTGATGTGGATCAATCTAGATCTACTACGGGATATGTTTTTACATTGGCTCGAGGTCCAGTAAGTTGGAGGTCAACCTTACAATCAGTTGCTGCTCAATCAACAACAGAAGCAGAATTGATCGCTGTAACAGAGGCTATAAAGGAAGCCATTTGGCTTAAGGGCTTAACTGGAGATTTAGGCATTCAGCATGAATGCATAGAGGTGCATTGTGATAGTCAAAGCGCTATCGACTTAACGAAGCATGAAGACTTTCACGGGCGGTCGAAGCATATTAATGTTCGTTATCACCTCGTGCGAGATACTCTAGCAGGTGGAGGGTTTTCTCTACTGAAGATTCACACAAAGGAGAATCCTGCAGACATGCTAACAAAAGTGGTACCATTGATTAAGTACAAGCATTGTTTGGACTTGATCAATGTCCTACAGGTAGAAGCGCCGTGAGGCGCGTGGTGATGGCGATGATGTTCATGAAAGAAAGAACAGCAAAGAAGCCGTTCGACGGTATAGAGTCAAAGGTGGAGAATTGTTAGTTTGACTCACATTAGTGAGAACTCCACTAATTAGTGGAAACCACACTAATGAAGTGGTAACTCCATTAATTAGTGGAAACACCACCAATGGAGTGAGAACTCCACTAATGGTGTGGAAGAACCACTAATTGAATGGATACTCCACTTAGTAGTGGGTTTTGTAGTATTCCACCATTACCATCTATAAATAGCAATGGTGAGGGTGCTTAAACATATGATAAGTGAGAGTGAGTGTTTGTAAACATAAGCTAAGTGAGAGTGAGTGTTTGTAAACATAATCTAAGTGAGAGTGAATGTTTGTAAACATAAGTTAGAGTGAAATCTCTTGACTAGTGTTGTGAGGCTAAGGGGTGGTTGGGGCTGCCATTGAAGGCCTCATCTTTGTAATTGTTCTTCATACCTTTCATTATAGTGGAAGAGGATCATCATCGCCCGTGGATGTAGGCAATTTTGCCGAACCACGTAAATCTTGTGTTGTGTGTGAATTATTTGTCATCTCCGTTAATATTCTTATTTTGCATATTTGATTCATCTTATATCGATTGATTAAATCCTAACATCTTCAATATCACCTCCCAGTGCATCCCAGCTATGTGAAAATGATCAAAAGTGCTGATTTTGTGTGGGGATGATGTACATATCATATAATTAGATTGTCATTCTAATACCATTAATCACATAAAAAAATTACGTAATTTATGAGTCGTCTATGTTTACAATTAATTTTAAGCATGTTTGATGAGGTTAAAAGTGTTAAAATAGCTTGAGTTTTTATATGAAGATGATCTATGTGGGATGAGAATAATAAAATGGTTTGTTCATAAATTACACCTACTTCTGATGGGGTTAGAATTTTATATAGCAATGTCATTTTCTGTTAGGATGAATTTTATAGCAATGCCAGTATGAGATGACCAAGTGTCCTGCCTTTATGCCATAACCAAGAGTTGTGACATTGTGCCATGACTGTCCCATGCCATTGTGCCCTTGTGCCATAGCCAAAAGTTGTGACATTGGACCATAATCATCCTATGCCATTGTGCCATTCCCTTATGCCATGCCATTGTCATATTCCCCTGTGCTATGCCTTTGTGCCAAGCCATATGTCGTATACTTGTGCCATGACCAATGCCGTAACCAAGTGTTGTACCTTTGTATTATGTGATTGTGTTGATTATGTGGCTTATGGGACTCTTATGAAGATAATGGCAGGGCTGATTATCGGTGAGAATGTTGGTCTCACCCTTCCTTTATTATTTATTTATTTATTTATTTTTGCTACCTTTAAGTCAGTTGATCTAGAATTGTGATAATAGATGTATCTAGTTCCAATTTGTCACAATTTAATAAATATTTAATTAGATACAATCAAATTAGGGTAGGTCCTTAATTAATTAGTTTCATTATGGCATTGACAAAAAAATATCTAATGTGAATTCATGTATTTAGTCAATTAATTACAGTAAACAATTATGTGTTTACCTTAGATTTTTATTACTATTTATCCATCTAATATCGTTTGAATTTGATTTTAAGTTTGTTTATACAAATTTGACAAAAAAATAAAGTTGTTTATTTTACTACATGACAAATTTAATTATATAGTATAAAAATAGCATTTAACAATGTTTAAAAAATGAGGTAAATAGTAGATAACTTTACAACGCTTTTAATTAAAACACAATAGTTTACAACGTGATACAAACGTTGTTAAACATGACTGTTTTACAATTATTAGAAAATATTGTTAAACATAAGTATTTTAACTACATTAAAAAAACGTTGTTAAATAATAAAATATTACAACAATGAAAAAATGTTGTTAAATAGAGGAGTTTACAATATTTGTCATTAAACGTTGTTAAAAAAAATGTTTGACGTTTTCAAAATAAACGTTGAAACTACCAGTATTTTACAATGTTTTTATTACAAAAGTGGTAAAAGACCAAAATTTTTACAATATTTTCAAAAAATGTTGTAAATGAGATGTTGTAAAGGATTTTTCTTGTTGTGTAACGATGTTGATGGCAGTTTCTGCGCTTCTCACACGCTGATTAAAGTGTATCTATGTCATATTGTAACTTGGGCATTAGTCCCCTATTACAAAAAAAAATTACAATATATATTTTTTTATGATATTGCAATATGTATTAATAACATTATTTGTAATAATAAAAATTAATGTGGAAATATTCCCAGTTATACTTTTTTTAAGTATTATTACTAAAATTACTAAATCATATTAACTATTCAATAATTTAGTTAATGTAAATTTAGTCAATAATTTTATTATTTTTTTGAAAGGTGAAAGGGTAATAATAATTTGATTATTGATAGTCTCTAGTATATTTTAACACACTATATATAAAATTATATAGATATATATAGGCGCTCTGAACGCTCTCTGAATCTTATGAAATTTTTAACTGGGCGCTCAGACGCTCCCGTTCCCGCTCCTGCTCTCGCTCCCGCTTTCGTTCTGGTGACTTAGATGAAGGCACAGTCCTATATGTACGAGGATCCTATACATACAAGGAATCCATGCGGATCACAAGATAGATATTTATCTTATTTAGATTTATATTTAAGTAATTTAGATGTCATCAATTTGTCATTTATGAACTCTGTAGAGTTCTAGTACCAGTATAACTCTCTTATTATTTCTATAAATATCAATTAGACTCTCACAGTTATATGGGTGGAGTTTAAGGCATTATTATAAGTTTCTATATTGTATCAGAGCGGGCGTACTCATACGAGTTACGTCGATCCTAGGTTTTCTTCTCCACCAGTGGTAGCCATCATTCAATGCTACCGTCCGCCGGATCCACCTTCTGCTAGATTCCATGTTATGTATTCTTTCTAGTTTTATAGTATTTTATTTATCTTTCTTTCAAGTTCTATTTGATTTTTCTTAATGTCACTCAAGTAGTAGAGCCAAAGTCATTGTGAAAAGTTGATTTTTTGTGTGAATGAAGGCTAACTTTCAGTCAAGTCCCTTTGATGAAGAAAAAAGGCAGTTTTAGATCGATGAAAGCGCAAACGAGATCAAATCCATCAACCCTCGAAGGAGCCACGTTAGGACCATCAAGACCCAAGAGAGGCTATAGCCAACGCATGAGCCCAATAAGGAGTTTTAAATGAGTTTATATCCATTTTCGAGCTATCCAATTCTTATATTACTCGAATCTTTACCACGAACTTATCATTGATTTCTTTCGTTCACGACTGTGACGCATCTTCACAAGACAAGCTGATCCATATTCCATCCTTGTGTATTCAGATCTGTCTGCACAACTTGAAGGTGCATCGAAGCACAAATATTTATGAGACAAGTTAACTAAGTCTATGACCCGCTTAGCTTGAGGGAGCGTATGAAGACACAATCTGATAATTGCTATAAAAGTACTATTATTGTTGTTATTCTTCATGCATTATTACATTTTTCCACTGATATCTTTATTTATAAACGTAAAGTGCGTAGTTTTCTCTTCACCATGGTGTAGCACACATTTTTCTAATAAAAATGGTATATTCATATGTTTTTATGTGAGACCGGATGACCCACTTATAAATTATTCTTTATTTTGTATGTGCAGATGGGAATCCCTTTCAAGAGGAGATCGAGCTGGACATATGAAATTAGTCTCAAGATTTGTGCGGTTATTAAAGGTGGAATGGCCACAGTATGCACCTCTGGAAATTAAGTTGAATGGGACCCAGCCAAAAGAAAAAAAATTAAATTAATTAATTAACATTGATGACATCACCATGATGTCATCGCATGCATAGTCCAAAATTTCATATCGTAAGTCTGGGCCCACAATTCAAACCCTAAGTTCTACCTATGCTATGTTGTATTCAACTGATATTTCTTTTTAGTAATTTTGCTTATTAAAATATTGTGGGCCCTACTTCTATAACCTAATTAGTAGCCAAATAGGAATTTTTAATTCCTTATAAGAGTGGGTTATCTGGACGGTGGGATGGATATAAAGAAGAGGAGTAGTGCGAAAGAAAAAAAAAGGATCATACAAGAGAGAACGACAGCAACATCGTGTAAGAGAGAGGAGAAAAGGAAGAAGCCGATATCAACATTAGTGGTGCTTCGTGCATAGATTTTGAGGACCAAGTATAGTATCTATTTTTCTCTTATCTCATTAAGTTTAATAGAGTTACTTGAACTAATGGGGTTCTAACTTTATTGTTAGGGTGAAGGGATGAAGTTTTATTTTTGCTTATATTCTTGAACAAAATATTTGGATCATGGTTTAATTGAAGTTTAGTTTTCTCATTAATTGATTTTTCTTCTAATTCTTTCTTTCATGTTTTATGTCATGCATACTACATAGTTAGATTGTTAGATAATTATTTCAATGGCCTATTTTAATTGTATTAAGTATTATTCTTTGACTAAATATGTCATGCATATCTAGTGCCTAGAAAATCAATATTATGCCGAAAACAAACTTGTTATATTTGGGATCATAACTTTTTTGGGTCTTTATCACAAAATCATCGGGAAAGTAGTAGACAAAGGTACTATCGTAGTACCCACAAAAATAAGATATTTTGTGATTGAATATAAGTAGAGTAAATTTTACAAGGGATTCCTGGATCCTTAACACTTTAACTAATTGGTTATTTTTCATACTTCAGATTTATTTTTATTATTTTCAAAATACATTTTTCAAATATCAATTCTTTTTTGATTAGTTAATTCACAATATTAATTAGTGTGTTTTTGTTCCACTTCTCGTGGGATCGACCTGTATTTGCTGATATCTACACCATAGATACTTTGCACTTGCAGTTTTAATCAAATAGTGCTTTTCAAGCCCATTAAGTTTTTGGCGCCGTTGCCGGGGAGTGTTAACGGAATACCCTAATCAGTGTCATTAATTTTCTAATCGTAGATTTAGGTTTTTCAATTTTATTTAATTAGGATTTTATATTAAAAAAATAAGTGAAGAACAAAAAGGGAAACGCAAGACGAGAAGAACAATTTTATTTTTAGGAATTTTATTTTATTTTATTTTTAGAACAACTATATTTAGGGTTTGCTTAAGGACTTTGTAATGATTTTTTATTAAGTTTTGACTCTGAAAATCAGAGCACAAGTTGTAAACAGGGAAGGAGGACAAGTACGATCTTGTCTCGGCCCCCGGGTTAGTACACTAACACAGGAGTTAGTGGTCCAAGTCGACTCAACTGGTTCGTCCCCCGTCTTGAACGGGAGGTAAAATTTGATCAACCTGTGAATCCCCTACCAACAGGTTTTCTGGATGCCTTTCTGTGCATAATTGCTTGCGAATTGAAAATATTTTACTGCTTTTCTTAGCAAAGGGCACATTAGACCCAAACAAGATAAGAATCTGGATTTCATCACCGAATTTCTTGTGCCCGACCAGGAAAACCTAACTTAACGCGATCCTAAGCCTAAAATTTTGACTAGGTTTCGAGCTCTTAGGACAATCTTTTTACGAGAACAACAACTTCTTTGTTTACTTGACAAACTTTTAGGGAAAGCTAGCGATTAAGGAAAGTTCTGACAAAAAGGCCACCCTAAGAAAGGGGAACGTTGCCTAAGTAAGACAGTGTCTAAAGCTTTCCAAGCTTACTGCTCGAACTGGGAACTTACCTAATCAGGTTGCTTTGACAGAGTTTGCTAGGTTAGCAACTGAGGATTGCCTTTGACAAGAATAGGAGCTAGTCTAGAAAAGAAAGAGAAGACTCTAAGAAACACTTTTCAAGGATCTTATTCTTAATTTAGGTGAGCCATCCTGCATTGCTTGCTAGAAAGCTAGGGTTGTTTGGTTTATCAGCGGTGATTGTGTAGTTTATGCATGCTTGGAAATGAATTGGTAATCGTGTCGAGCGAAACGATCTCTACGATCTAAGTCCTCTTCCATCTACTTTTGTTGGAAAATTCTACCTTTTCTCTGAAATGGCTGAAGGCAATGAAGCAAATGTCGAGAATCGAGCACTAATGGATGCTCCTACTCGAACTTTACGAGATTGTATATACCCGATTGGTATAATGCAACCTCCACGAGTTATAATACCAGACTGTACTAGTAATTTCGAGTTCAAACCAGGAACAATTGAATCACTCCCAAATTTAAAGGGATTGATAATGAAAATCCTTATGTCCATATCAGAGACTTCGAAGATATCTATGGTACAATATGTCCAAAAGGTATAACTAATGAAGCCCTAAGACTTTGTCTCTTTCCATTCTCTCTCAAAGATAAGGCTAAAGATTGGTATTACTCAATTCCTCTAGGGTCGGTTAGAACATTGGTCACACTTACTGAGATTTTCATTAAGAGATTTTATCCTCATCATAGAACCTCATCTGTTCATTACCACCTACAAACCTTTAAGCAAAAAGCTGGCGAAAGCCTTCACAGTTATATAGAAAGGTTTCGTGACCTATAGTATCAATGTCCTCATCACGGGTTCCCAAAGTCACACTTGGCACAGATCCTCTACGAAGGTCTAGATAATGAGTCTCGTATTCAAATCGAAACAATGTGCAGAGGGGATTTTACTCTAAATGACCCCGATGAATGCTATGACTTATTTTTTGAACTAGCTGAGAAAGCTTGGCAGTGGGATTTAAATCAGAACTTAGTAGGCAGTCTTTCAGTAGAGGAGGTATTCACCGAGTTGATACTAGTATTGAAACTGATGCAAAATTAGCCACTATAATTAGGCGCCTAGAGGCTTTAGAAATGAACCTCCCTAGGAAGCTAGAAACCATAGAGAGACACTTGCTTAATCAAGTGATGAGTTGTGGGAATGAAACTAGCACCTTTCCATGTACCATTTGTGGTGACCCCAATCATAGTGGACCTAGTTGCACACTAATCTATAGGTATGAATCTAGTGGTGAACAAGTCCAGGCAGTTTACAATAACGAAAATCCTCGATATGAAAATAGGCAGAAATACGACCCTTTTTCGAACACTTATAATGCGGGTTGGAGAGACAATCCCAACTTTTCATGGACTAAGGGTCAACACCAAGGGGGTCCATCTGGAAATCCCTCACCAGGTTTTTCCAAAGGATTTTCCACTCATAAACCTCAAGAACAGTTTCCTGGTCAACAGAAACTAACCACCCTCGAGGAATCCTTAAAAGTGTTAACTCAGAATGCAATTCAGAGTAATGAAAAGTTTGACACTTTTATGTTGGCTACCCAACAATCTTTACAAACAAATGCACAAGCAATTGTGAATTTGGAAACTCAAATAGGTCAAATTTCTGCCAAATTGAATGATAGGGAGAAGGAAAAGTTTCCAAGTCAAACCCAACTAAACTCAAAGGGTACTTATGGGGTAGGCACATCTAATGGCCCACCTTCTGATCACGTTCAAGCCAGTACTACCCTTAGGAGTGGTCGGGTAATTGACAACCATGTTATAATGCCTGAGAAAAGAGAGCAAGGTAAGAACTTGAGTTCACCTATTTAGGATATAACCCCAGTAGAGAATGAGTCTGATAAAAAAGATGAGGGTACACCTGAAATCACTTATGTTCCTCCAGCTCCTTTTTCACAGAGATTGTTGTCCCATAGGAAATGAACCAATGCTAATGAAATCTTAGAAGTGTTTAAACAAGTTAAGATCAATATCCCAATTCTAGATGTCATTAAGCAGATCCCATCATATGCCAAATTTTTGAAAGATATGTGCACTGTGAAAAGAGGTTTAAATGTACATAAGAAAGCTTTTCTAGCAGAGCAAGTGAGTTCCATCATTACACATAGGACCCCTCCTAAATTTAAAGGTCCTGGTTCTCCTACAATTTCATGTACTATAGGTAACCATAGGATTGAACATGCACTACTAGATTTAGGGGCTTGTGTGAATCTTTTGTCATATTTAGTATATGAGCAATTAGGACTTAGTGAGTTGCGACCCACTAGTGTTACCCTCCAACTTGCAGACAGGTCTGTCAAAATTTCTAGAGGAGTGGTAGAGGATGTCCTTATATAGGTTGACAAATTTTACTATCCAGTAGATTTCATCATCTTAGACACCCAACCTGTGTCAAATCCTAGTGGGCAGATTCCAGTTATCTTAGGTCGTCCCTTCTTAGCCACCTTAAATGTCATTATAAATTGTAATAATGGAATTATGAAGTTATCTTTTGGCAACATGAAGATGGAAGTGAATGTTTTCAACATTTCACGATCTCCCCCAGACTTGGACACCCATGAGTCTGCATGTATGATAGGAGAAGTTGTCCATGATTCCTATCTACAGAACAGTTCAAATGACCTTTTAGAGGCTTGTTTGCCCCACTTTGGAGTAGATTTTGGTGAAGATAGTGTCATTAGTGAAATCAACTCTTTGTTAGATTCTACCCCTATTTTAGACACTAACAAATGGAAGTCCAAAGTAGAACATCTTTTTCCAGCTAGGTCCCAACTTGTTCCGTCGGCTAAAAAAGCACCCTCCTTAGACCTGAAGCCATTACCTGATACTCTTAAGTATGCTTTTCTAGGTCCTTCTGACATGTTACCTGTTATTATTGCCTCTGATCTTACATTAGAACAGGAAAGTAAGCTAATAGATGTCCTTAGGGAACATAAGGCAGCTTTAGGGTGGACTATCGCTGATTTGAAAGGTATTAGTCCTACTGATTGCATGCACCGAATCCATTTGGAAGAAAATGCAAAGCCGTCTCGAAAAATACAGTGTAGACTAAATCCTAACATGAAAGAAGTTGTGCGAGCTGAGGTACTAAAATTATTGGATGCCTGTATCATTTATCCAATCTCAGGTAGTACTTGGGTCAGCCCTATTCAAGTTATGCCCAAAACGTCAGGAAACACTGTAGTTAAAAATGAGAACAATGAATTGATCCCCACTCGTCAGACCACCGGGTGGCGTGTCTGTATTGACTATAGAAAATTGAACACGGTCACGAGGAAAGATCACTTTCCTCTTCTCTTTATTGATTAGATGCTCCAACGTCTAACTGGACATAGTCATTATTGTTTCTTGGATGGCTATTCTGGTTATAATCAAATCTCAATTGCCCTTGAGGATCAATAGAAAACTACTTTTACCTGTCCTTTTGGCACTTTTACCTATAGACGCATGCCATTTGGGTTGTGTAATGCACCCGCTACATTTCAACGCTGCATGCTAAGCATATTTTCTGATATGGTAGAATGGTTTCTCGAGGTTTTCATGGATGACTTCTCTGTGTTCGGGTCATCTTTCGATAGGTGTTTACATCATCTCACTCTTGTATTGTTTAGATGTAGGGAGAAGAACCTTGTTTTAAATTGGAAAAAATATCACTTCATGGTTTGTTCAGGGATTGTTTTGGAACATGTCATTTCCACTAAAGGCATTGAGGTTGATAAGGCTAATGTTGACTTAATAGCAAACTTAAAAGCTCTATGCACTGTTAGGGAGATTAGGTCATTCTTAGGCCATGCATGATTTTATCGACAGTTCATTAAGGACTTTAGTAAAATCTTTCGACCTCTGTGCAATTTACTTGCAAAGGAAGCTACTTTTGCCTTTGATGAGGTCTGTCTTGAAGCTTTGAAGAAGCTGAAATGTTTGTTGACTTCTGCCCCCATCATCCAACCGCCTGATTGGAGTGCCCCCTTTAAAGTTATGTGTGATGCCTCCGATTATGCGATTGGAATAGGTCATTTCACGTGATCTACTATGCTAGTAAGGCCTTAACTAAACTATTCGACCACTAAAAAAGAACTTTTAGCAGTTGTGTTTGCTTTAGAAAATTTAGACCCCACCTCATAGGATCTAAGATCATTATATTCTCTGATCATGCTGCATTGAAGTATCTTCTTTCTAAGAAAGACGCTAAACTAAGGTTGATTAGATGGATTTTACTGCTCCAGGAATTCGACTTAGAGATTCGGGACAAGAAAGGTTCCGAGAATGTTGTAGCGGACTACCTTTCTAGGATCATTTTAAAGTCTTCTAATGATGTCCAACCTGTGCTTCAAACATTTCCTGACGAACAACTCCTTGTTGTTTCCTAATTGCCTTAGTATGCCGATATTGATAACTATCTTGTGACTGGCCAAATGCCTGAGCATTGGCCTAAACAAGATAAATCAAAATTTTTAGCTGAGGTTAAACATTTTTTTTGGGATGATCCATACTTATTTAAGTATTGCCCTGATCAGACCATTCGTAGATGTATCCCGAGGTGGAGTTTCATAGTGTCATAACTTTCTATCATTCTTATGCTTATGGTGACCATTTTAGTGCTAAAAAGACCGCTGCAAAGATCTTGCAGTTTGGATTTTACTGGTCCACTATTTTTCGTGATTCTCATCAGTTTTACCAGAGTTGTGAGAGGTGCCAGAAATCAGGAAAGATTTCTCGTCGTGACATGATGCCTTAAACCCCATCTTAATTGTGGAAATATTTAATGTGTGGGGTATAGATTTCATGGGTCCCTTCCCAAATTCGTGTGGTAACCTTTACATCTTATTAGCAGTGGATTATGTTTCTAAGTGGGTTGAAGTTATACCAACCAAGATAAATGATCGCCATGTGGTGATTAAGTGATGGAGGATCTCATTTTTGTAATCGATCATTCGATGCCCTTCTTTGTAAGTACTGCATCACTCATAAGGTCTCTACACCCTATCATCCCTAGACGAGTGGTCAAGTAAAGGTCTCAAATAGGCAGATTAAACAGATTCTTGAGAAAACAATGATCCCTAATCGTAAGGATTGGTCTACGCGTTTATTGGATGCACTATGGGCTTATAGAACTGCTTACAAGACTCCTATTGGCATGTCTCCATACATACTTGTCTATGGGAAAGCTTGTCACCTACCACTAGAGTTAAAACATAGAGCTTATTGGGCAATTAAAGAATTTAATTTCGACCTTCCTACATCTGAGAATCACCGTAAACTTCAACTCAATGAGTTGGAAGAACTTAGGAATGATGCTTATGAAAATGCAAAAATATATAAAGAAAAGACTAAGGTGTTTGTAATGCCCCGAACCTCACCTTTCGGGTCTGCAGCCCTTACTTAATGAGAACTAGGCATTTCCGGCGGAACCATTAACAACCTGTGGCTCTACGGTGAGCGCAGTTCACCAAGCTAACAAGAAGCTTGCACTCATATTCACAACACAAGTACAATAAAGCTGAAATAAACTTTATCAACTTAAAGAAAATCTGTCATACAAATGGATAATTAAATAATCCCAAACATCAAAGGACTAAACAATGTCCAAACTAAACTGAAAGAAATCGCAAAGGATGTCCTACGTCTTCACGGAACTTAAGCAAGTCTCCGAAGACTAGATCCTGCCTACGTGAACACCGCCTCTAGCGAGGATTCACCTGTTGTCTTGGACCTGTAAAAATAACGGTGCTAGGTCAAAACCTAGCCAGCAAGTTCACTAGTTCCCTTGGCTTAGATTCGGGTCAACCATATGCTTCACAAGTTTCAGTGTATTAACAACGATAAGATAACGAATAAAGTAATGTAAAGCAATGCACAAGATTCACGGCTGTTGTGTTTTATGTTCTTCGATTAAGATTAAGTTTTCGTAACAAAGAGTGCTCTCTAGTTACTACCCACGTTTCACCCATTCCTGTAGTTCAATCGAGACACTGGCCGTGCGCCACGTAAGTCTGATGAAACCGCCTCGAAATCCATCCCCCGAACACTGGTAACCCTGTCGGCGTTACTTACGTGTCAAGTGATTCCGTAGACCTCACTTGGCGATTCCGAAGACCTCGCTTGGAGAGGACCAGGCCTATACAGGACCTAACTATGTTTGCACACGTGCCAAACAAGTTATTTAAGCATACATCAAACTTATGGAAGTATCTTACACATTATCTATGTGTCCACAATCTCTCATCATCATGGAAATAGTTCTCAATAAGTCATTTATGCATTTTACACTTATAAATACATATCCATTATTAGCATGCATGAACATGATCATGATATCCTTCATACAAGAACTAATTACACAAAAGAAACTACCAAAAACCAATTTTTGGGTCAAAAGGCAATGCGTATCGATACTAACTTACATGCTGAGGGAGTATCAATACACCCTAAATGGGTATCAATACATGCTGTCAGATTGGGGTTGTATCGATACACCCTAAATGGGTATCGATACACCCTTTCAGATTGGGGCTGTATCGATACACCCTAAATGGGTATCGATACACCCTGGGTTTTCTCGCGATTCTGGGTTTTGTTCTTCAACAAAACTCCATGGAAACTTGGGATTTTGGCCTGCAACCTTAGGGGATTGTATACAAGTTAAATATACATAGATTTCATGCTCTTTAACCAATGAAAATCATACACACATGGATACATGCCTTCATTCATCTAGTTAACATATATTATCCATTAAAACCCAATTTCTATGCATTCATTCATGGATTAGGTTATGTAAACTGAGCATAAACCTAGCTTTCATGCAAGCATTTACTAAGACTTCATCAAAGCAAAGTGGAAGACCTAAGTCTACACCAAAAGAGCAAGTTACGACTTGCCTCAAATCACCAAGGAAGATGAAACCCAAGGAAGAAGAAGAAGATGGAGAAGATGATTATCCCAGCAACACACCCTTGATTTCTCTGAGATTCCTTCTTCACATAACCATGGATCTCCTTCAAGTCTAGCTCTCTCCCTTGCTCTCCCTCTCTCCTAGCAGATCAGCCTCCCTCTCTTCCTCTCTTCCTCTTTTCCAAAAGGAAAACAAGAGAAATGTGTTAAGTTAGGGTTAGTTATATTAGCCTAACCCTAAAACTTAACAAAACTCTACAGGGTGCCCTCATCCAGAGTGGCTGCCCCCCAACATTAGTAACTAATAGAGATAGGGGTATTACAGTGTTCCACGAAAAATCGATTCTTCGCAAGTCATTTGAATCGGGCCAAAAAATTCTTTTATATAACTCTAGGTTGCATCTATTCCCGGGTAAATTGAGATCTTATTGGACTGGCCCATACCATGTCAAAGATGTGTTCCCTCATGGAGCCGTTGAACTTGAGGATTGAAAAAATGGCAATGATTTTAAAGTAAATGGCCAGAGAGTCAAACTGTTTATTGAACTTGGGCATATGGAAGTGGAGACTTTTATTCTCCAGGACTCTATTTACCAAGATTGAGACCATATTGGGTATTGTTTACTGTATATTAGTAGTCTTAGTTTTTCTTCTTTTCTAGATTTTTATTAGGGTGTTGCATGTCCCTTTTGCATATATATCTTGTCATATCTTGTTACAGGGAATGCTATTTTCATAACTTGCATTACTCATCAGGTATACTCTCTTATTCCTACGCTTTAATCATGTCTTCTGCGTAACATGTGTTACCGTGGTGTCATATTCTCAACATTGAGGACAATATTTGATTTAGGTTGGGGGGTGGGGATTTCAAAAGAAAATGAGATGCAGTTTTAGTAGTTTTCTCTTTAAAAAAAAGCACTCCTGATTCTGAAAATTCTAGGGTTTTATGGTAAAAGTCCTATTCAATGATGAAAAGTAGTATTCTAAAGTTTGATGCTTTGAATTTAGGAGTTTATGAAGTTGATTGAGTAATTTTAGCTTGTTAATAAATTTTTAAATTCTAGTTTGTTATACTATTCATTTACTATAAGTTTTTCAAAAATCTCAAGTCTTAGAGAAATTCTTGCACATAGCCGTAAGGGTGCAGTTTTAGTAAAGAGTAACCATGACTGAGAGATCTCGAATAATCATTAGTGGAGACTTTGTCCTATGTAAGTTTATGAGCTTTCATGTCCGTTGAGTGATCTCTTCTGCATTAACTCCGAGTAGAATGAAGAACTACTCAACCTTTCGTAGTTTCAACACTCACTTTGATCTCATAAGTGCCTCAATTTTTTCAACCACTGAGGGTGACATTAGGATTGCAAATCTCAGTCTTGTAGTTTGAAATGATACATGACATACCTTCTTGACTTGGTAGATGAAAGTAGGTAAATTTCTTATCCATCAAAAAATCACTATATCACTTTACACCATACAACCTTAAATCCATTGTTTTTGAGAAGTGAATAGGGATGATCAAATGAAAGAGAAGGAAAGTGTTCTAATTCAGTATATGTCTTCATTTGAGCAGTATCAAAATTAAGTTCTACAGAATAATAGTGATTATGCTTCTTCGAGAAAAATTAAAAGAAAATATGTAGAAAGGAAGGAGTCAAATTCAAAATAGTTCAAGTCAAAGAACAAATAAAGAAAAGTGAAGATGTACTTATCCAAGAAGTGTCCAATTCTAGGCCCCTATCTTCTCAAAAATTCTGCACCTATCTATCATTTTCATCTCACCTTCATCTTATTATAAAAAACCTATTGGATACTAGGAAGGGAGAGGTTAGATTGTTGATCAGGTGAGAAGTTGAGTGAGCATCCCCATCCTCAATGTAGTGGTTGATATTCTTTTTTCTGAGATCAGACCTCTGAAACTAGTCCGTTCTTTAAAATATAAATGCGAGTCTTTTGTTTTGTGCTTGATTCATACTCACATATTATAGTGAAACATTTTTGAGTGATTTATTTCTGAGAGTACGACTATGAGGCTGAAGTCGAGGCGAAATGTATTAGGAATGTGATCAAGGTTGTGTTTTCCTCGGTGTAGGAACTGCATTTTATTGCTATAATTTTATACACACTCTTAGACTTGAGTAGTTGTGAAGGGTTCTAATTTGCTTTTATTATCTTGCTAAAATAATTCAAGACTGATTGAAAAGGTTTCTAAATTCTTGCATTTGAACTAAAGAAAACATTTTGAGAAGAAAATGAGAATTACTCTTTAACCCTGTATTTTTCTGACGTTAGAGTCGAATTTTGTGGGTATATTTACTGCAAACTCTCACGAGACAACACTCGTCCACTAGGGGTAACCTAAGGGTTTAACAGCTTGTTGCATATGCTAAGTGCAATCGCGATTCCTGCGAAAGTGAGGTAGGATTTACTGCTTTCATTAGGTTTAGTTTTATTTTATTTTACTCGAGGACTAGCAAAAAGTAGGTCAGGGGGTGTGATAATTGCTATAAAAGTGCTCTTATTGTTGTTATTCTTCATGCATTATTGCATTTTTCCACTGATATCTTTATTTTTAAACGTAAAGTGCATAGTTCTCTCTTTACCATAGTGTAGTACACATTTTTCTGATAAAAATAGTATATTCATATGTTTTTATATGAGACCGGATGACCCACTTATAAATTATTCTTTATTTTGTATGTGCAGATGGGAATCCTTCTCAAGAGGAGATCGAGCTGGACATATGAAATTAGTCTCAAGATTTGTGCGGTTATTAAAGGTAGAATGGCCACAGTTTGCACCTCTGGAAATTAAGTTGAATTGGACCTAGCCAAAAGAAAAAATTAAATTAACTAATTAGCATTGATGACATCAGCATGATGTCATCGCATGCATAGTCTAAAATTTCATATCGTAAGTCTGGTCCCACAATTCAAACCCTAAGTTCTACCTATGCTATGTTGTATTCAACTGATATTTCTTTTTAGTAAGTTTGCTTATTAAAATATTGTGGGCCCTACTTCTATAACCTAATTAGTAGCCAAATAGGAATTTCTAATTCCTTATAAGAGTGGGTTATCTGGAAGGTGGGATGGATATAAAGAAGAGGAGCAGTGCGAAAGAAAAAAAAAGGATCGTACAAGAGAGAACGACAACATCATCGTGTAAGAGAGAGGAGAAAAAGAAGAAGCCAACATCAACATCCGTGGTGCTTCGTGCATAGATTTTGAGGACCAAGTATGGTATCTATTTTTCTCTTATCTCATTAAGTTTAATGGAGCTACTTGAACCCATGGGGTTCTAGTTTTATTGTTAGGGTGAAGGGATGAACTTGTAAAGTTTTATTTTTGCTTATATTCTTGAACAAAATATTTAGATCATGGTTTAATTGAAGTTTAGTTTTCTCACTAATTGATTTTTCTTCTAATTCTGTCTTTCATGTTTTATGTCATGCATACTACATAGTTAGATTGTTAGATGATTATTTCAATGGCCTATTTTAATTGTATTAAGCATTATTCTTTGACTAAATATGTCATACATATCTAGTGCTTAGAAAATCAATATTATGCCGAAAACAAACTTATTATATTTGGGATCGTAACTTTTTTTTGGTCTTTATCACAAAATCATTGGAAAAGTAGTAGACAAAGGTACTATCGTACTACCCGCAAAAATAAGATATTTTGTGATTGAATATAAATAGAGTAAATTTTACAAGGGATTCCTGGATCTTTAATACTTTAACTAATTGGTTATTTTTCATACTTCAGATTTATTTTTATTATTTTCAAAATACCTTTTTCAAATATCAATTCTTTCTTGATTAGTTAATTCATAATATTAATTAGTGTGTTTTGTTCCACTCATCGTGGGATCAACCTGTATTTGTCGATATCTACACCATAGATATTGTGCACTTGTAGTTTTAATCAAATAGGGCTTTTCAAGTCTATCACAATCCCACATGTACAAGGATCCTATATGTACAAGGACTCCATGCGGATCACAAGATAGTTATTGATCTTATTTAGATTTATCTATAAGTATTTAGATCTTATCAATTTGTCATTTATGAACTCTGTAGGGTTCTAGTACCAGTATAACTCTCTTATTATTTCTATAAATAATAATTAGACACACATGGTTATATGTGTGAGAGTTTAAGGCATTATTATAAGGTTTTACAACTTGCAAGAGGATCAATCGGACTCAGCTTGGGATCGGTGGGATTGGATCGACTCGGCTAGGCCAACTCATTTTATTCATTTATTTTAAATTTGGTATCGGCCTGATGATGATCGACTTGATTTGACTGACTCGGCTTGGTCGACTCTGCAAAATTGTTTTTTTTGTTTTTGTTTTTTCTCTTTAAATTTCAGTTCGTTTGGGGTCAAGGCCGGATTGATCCCAAGTCAGCGAACCATGGGTGACCCATCCAATTATTCTTTAAAAGGAGGAGATTTTATGTCTAAAAGTCCTTTCTTTCCTCCGAGAATAAGGAAAATCCCCTTAGAGCATTTGCAATGCTAATGTGAATGTGGTAAAATAAGACTGCCATGTAGAATAAATAAACTTTATCTTTAAAAAGAATAATGCTAAACCTAGAGCAAAATCCAACATAATTTCTTACAGAAAGCTAATCCGACTGTAGAACTATTTTCACATACGCTTGTGATTCGCATCCATCCTAAAGTGATATGCATCCACTGTAGATTGTACCTTCAGTTAGAAATTTTGTAGGCTCTTCGGTAAGCCTTTCATCACTGCTTTAAAAAATATTCTCCAATGGTAATGTGAAGAAAGTACGTGATGCTGATGTGGCGGTAGTTAAAATAGACATTGTGAAGCAGAATATCTACTATTTTTAGACATTCTTCTTCACATTGTCTTGTGGTCCACATCAACAATTTTTTTCCCTCTAAAATTTTTAGTTACTTTTTAAACAAAATAAATTGGACCAATTCAAAAATTAAGTGCCACATAAGTTAAAAAGTCATCCCAGACATTTGCATTGGAGATGCATATTTTTTTTTTGATAAATAGGTAAGCTCAATTAATTTATTAATGATAAAAATTCATATACATAAGTAAAAAAAATACATCAAAGGGTGCAATGAAAACAAATAGAACATAAGAAAAAGTCCGAAAAAAGTAAGAGAAAATGCTATACGGCGCAACGTTCGACTAATTTGATAGATTTACTTCTCAAAGAAGAGATTCTCTTATATAGATAGAGGGGAGAGATCAGTCCAATACCTTGTTCACACAAAATAAAGGAAAAAACTAGATTTGTCGAAGAAAAGTCCGGTAGCTATCGATCTGGTCCCTCAAAATATTAGATCTGAGCATAATTAGAGTAGATCTAAACAAATCTGAAGCATACACTCAAAAAGAGGAAGATTATTAAGGAAAATTCGCCAAAAAAGTGAGCGAAAGACATCATAAAAGTGTGAAAAATTTGCTAATAAAGCTAGCAAGACAAGAGGAAGGGTAAAAATGGTGGATTCCCTTTGCTGGAGATTTATAGAGCTCCAGCAACGGGATCCAGATCTACTATCTGTGTTTCGCTTTCTACTCTCTCTCTGTCTCTGTTTTGCTCTGAGATGCATTTTTTTCAACAATGTTTATTATGAAGATTTTGTTGTCACGTAGACTTAACATTGTCTTATAAGACATGCCACGAAGATAAAACATTATCTTATAAGACATTTGTATTGGAGATGCTCTTACATGTAGAGATGTTAAACTGAAAGGAAAACGCCTTTTGTTTTATGCATTTTGTCCCTCCGCTTTTTCTCTTCATGGACCAAAACATCCTGGAAGTAAAAACTGGGCAAAAAATCTATTGACATATGGTGGAGAGAGAAAGTTTCTACTTTTAATTTCAATTTTTCACAAAAGTTATATAACATCCCGTACCTTGAGTGTGCTTACACCTCTCCTGGGTATAAATATCCAAAGCCCGAAACATTAATTAGGTGGGTTTTGAAACACGTTTTGGTCCATCACTCATGGGCTTGGTCAACTAGGCCCAATAAAACTGGGTTTGGGCCTAAGTCGGGTAGTCAAATCTGGGCCCACATTTAGGTCATCATCAGAGTCATTGGTTCTCATGCATCAGACCTGTTCTTAGGTCACCACGAGTCATAAGGTCTAACTAGGGTCCTAGGGTCCATGCAACTCTTGTATTTACATATCAGCAACTGTGCCTGCAGGGTTTTCTAGATTTGTAGTACACTTTGCTACTAAATGCACATCCAAAATAGGTAAGCCTTACGTGGTTTTGTTTATAAATATGTCTACATTCACATACTATTTTTGTAATATTTTTAAAACAGAAAAATATACATGAAATAATGTGATAATTAGAACATGTTCCACTGACTATTCATGGTTTATTTTTTGTGTATTGGAATCACGTTCCGTCAAATTCTTCTGAAACTAGCTCAGAGACACACAACTTTCATATTTTGGTCTAAGTCCAGTCCCCTAGGGATTCGCCCAGAAATCAGGCGCAACCCAACATATGCGCAAATAGTGATAGATTTCAGAACGCATAGCTTGAATTGTAAAATAGGAAAATATGATTAAACACATTTAAAAATCATGAAACTTTTACTGCAAACTCCTCTGGATCTCAGGATTCCACAGGTATAAACAAAATTTTAACCCATCATATAAAACATCAGATATGGTTAAAAAACTAACTACTGGTTAGAAAACCCAATATACTATCAAAAACAAGATTAACTAAAAACGATCATAAAACTTCCCATCTTGTCTAAGTAACCAAGCCAAATAAACAAAAGTAATTATCATAGAAGATCTACCTAGTCTTCTTCCTCTTCAAATTTGTCGCAACTCGCGTTCTAATGTATTCCTTTCACTAATCTGTGAAAGATGAAACGAACGGGGTGAGCCTATGCTCAGTAGGGAATTCAAAATCATCCTTCACAGTACAACATTATATAAAACATATGTATTTTATATATTAAACATCAACACATCAAATAAAAGTTTATCTACTTTACCGAAGATTTCAGACTGAACAATTGGTTCGTTTTCTTGTTTAAATCCTTAGATTTTCTCTTTTCATCGTACATCGTACAACCTTCTTCAGGAATCCCTCACCTTGGAGGACATGGCTTGGAATCACCCATCAAACCATGCATCACTTCTATCTCTTATTAGATTTTCAACTGAATATTAATTCATTATCTTTCATGGAATTGAAAGCATCATGAAATATATATGTAATATGTTTATGCATATACTTATTAGTTCATGGAAAACAACACTTCATGAACATATAATCAACCATAAAGCAAAGAGGAATAAGCAAGTTCATACTCACAAACCAACATTTTTCCCTACCTTTACCGTGCGATTTGGTGACGGTTGATTCTCTAGCTTCTTCTCCTTTCTCTAAGCTTTTGAACCTTGAAGTTTCTCTAAGTTTTTTAGGAGGAATAACACACAAGAAGGGGGTTTGGGGCTGCCGATTTTTCTCCCTCTCTCTATTCTTTTTTTTTTTAATCTCTCCAAAAGTGGAGAGACTTCGAGGGATCGACTATTGCTATAGTCGATCTCTCCTTCTCTCCCTAGATTTCCTCTATCTCATAAAATCTCTAAAAAAATCTTCCCATTTACTAAATATTTTGTTTAAACCAAAAGATAATAATTTTAGCAATTTTTGACAAAGAAAACTACTCCAATAAGGGCTACACGGTTAGGGTTTCTTATAATTGGATGGTGGTGATCACTTGATCACCATCCAATGGTTCATTGTGTTTCAACTATAAGGAAAACCCTAATATTTTAGAATTACTCAAGTGAAAAAATTTAGCTAATTTAGTAACTAGTTGGCCGATCCACACAATGTGGCCAATGTTTTGTGTCAAATTACTTCCCTAAATTATATGGGAACTTACTAAGATGTTCACAAGTGTCCTATGATTAGATCTAATGGTTCAGATGATCCCAAACCTTATTGGATAACCAAAAATAATCCTACCTCTAAATTTGGTAGATTTTCTAAGTTTTGTGTAATAATAGGACTCCTTAAGGAATTTAGCATGTGTGGGTCGATCCTCTCTTATGGAGGGATCGACCACACACACTCTCTCTCTCAAACTCTTTCTATATTTTTTTTTAAAACTCTAAGATACTCTTCACAACTTGTTTCCTAAAATATCTCATTCCTAACCAACTTAGAGTAACCCACAAGACTTAGATATTATCTCCTAAGTTATACACGTTTTTTGCATGGGTAGGGTCTACACGGCTTCATACACCCATACATATATATATATATATATATTGTCGCCACCTATACGTACCCCATTTTGCATGAAAATCAACTAATCTAACTAATTAATCTTCATGTATATAACTATATATATATACTCATTGCATGCAACTTTTTACGTGAATAATTTCAATAACAATATATATATATATATATATATATACACACATATTCATATTATATATACGTATACATATACCTCTACAGATGTACACCCAAGTGTACGTACAATTTTACGTGCATGCATGCATGCAATTCTTACGTAAAAATTATACGCTACATGCGTTTTATTCCCATATATGCCTTGCAAAAGTGTTTTTGCAACTATTCTACTACTCATTTTACGCATTTAACCCTACACATGTCAAGAAATTTTTTTTTTGCACCACTCTTCTCATCCTATACATAAGGTACTAGTTTAGATGTTTATCTATATGATATACATGGAGAAACCATGTGGACCACACACACAATGAAAAAACGTGGGTGATTTTAAGTGTTGAAATTGGTAGACCTGGCAACGGGTCGGATTAACAGGCCAAGATTATTAAACCCTAACTCCGACTAGTTTATGAAACAGGTCAATTTTTCAAACTCTAACCCTATCCGTTTAAGCATATTCCTACACAAAACAGTTAAACGAGCAGGGTCGACCCTAACCCTAATAGGGTTGAAGGGGTAACGAGGCAGAAAATCCCAACCCTAACCCTATCTGTTTAGCTGGCAGGTCGAGTTAGGGTGGGGTCTGGCAGGTAGGGTTAGGGTAGGGTTGGCGGGTCGCGAGTCATTTTACCAGCTCTAGAAATTGGGTTATATGAGTTACCAAACTAGATTTTAGGAAGAGAGAAAGAGAAAGAGATTTTCTCTCCTAAATGGATTATTGGTGAGAGAGAGAAGAAAATCTCTAGATAAATGTTAGTTATTTTAGATTTTCTTGAAGGAAAATAAATAAATATAAAAAATAAATCTTTTCCTTATTTTTCTTACCCTTAGATGGTTTGATCAAATGGATAAAATAAATCCTCATCATTTAGGGTTTTGACTTCTCCTTACTAATTTAGATAGAGATGGAATAAAATCTAATTGATTAGGAAACTATTTTGAAATTCAAGTTTGAATTGAATTAGTAGCACACAATATCTCCTAGATATTTAAAAGTTGAAATTTGTATTAAATTAAAAAGGCTATTTTTGGAAGCCCAAAACTCATCAAATAAGTAATATTTTATATCTAAAATGCCCCCAAGGATCCTAGGTACTCCTAGGATCAAAATTTTAGGGTTTCTAGTGTATTTTGGTACTTTTACAAAGGGTTAAAAATCCATTAAAAGACAAAACCGAAATTAGGTTTGGAGTTTCTATCTTTTCCAACTTCAAAAAGGGAGAGAGAAGAAAAAGAAGAAAAAGAAAGAAGAAGGGATGACCCCTTGAATACTCAACTAGGATTTGGATTTTTGTAAAGCTAGAAACTGGGTTCTGAAGCAAGGAGAGTAGGATTCCATCACTATTATCATCGGTAAAGGTAGTGCTTTGGTTGTAAGTATGATCTTACGTGAGCTTTTGTGTTATTTTGAATGCATGTTCATAATGGTGTTCCACAAATTTATTTGTGCAAGAACTAGCATGTTTATATTATATTTCATGACAGTTAATTTCATAAAATAACATGTTGTGAATCGAATACAACAGCTGGAAGATCTAATAAAAATATATGAGAAAGGCTACTTATAGCGTGTAGTTTGAAGGGTAATTCTAAACTACGTCCACCAAAGTGTGGGATTCCTGCAGAAGATCGTACATGTACAATGGGTATAAAATCTACGGATTGAAAACCATAAAATAAATCATGGTGAAATCATTATTGTGCTGTTATTTAAATATTTATTGCATGTTTTTATCATGTTATATTGTGAAAGATTTGTTTCATATTATCCTACTGAGCATAAGCTCACCCCTATTGTTAAATCTTTCACAGATCAGTGAAAGGAGCATGTTTCGCACGAGATCTACTTATGCTAAAGGGAGAGAACACTAGGTAGGTCTTCTAATGACTCTTTGATTAATTTTGATACTTAAATAAGGGTCGACAAGCTATTTGGACATGTCAGAAACTCATTTATTGATTTTATTTCAAATTTTGGATTAAAACGGTATGCTAAAATTTTTGGACAACAGTTAGTATTTCAATCGTTTAAGGTAGTTTTAAAATTTGGATTGAGTTGTAGCTTATACCTCCGGATTTGAAACATCTAGAGGAGTTTGGTGTTCAGTTTTTAGATTTTTATAACTTGTTTAAGTTCAGTTTGGGATTTTACAAAAAAAAAGTTGTGTACTAAAACTTGCTGCCTGACAACACATAAGTTAGATGGAACCAATTTTTCTGTATGGATCTGTATAGAACTAACCTTGGCCGAAACACAAAAGTTGTGCGACTCTGAGTTTAATTTCAAAAAATCTAACGAAATGTTTTTCCGCTAACCAGAGAGTAAACTATGAATTTTTAACTGACTACTATTTTTTTTTTTTTGAATGGAAAGGGTAAAATCTTATTGATTGAGAAACAAAAGTACAACACAAACAAAGTAAAAACAGCTTGGGTATTATGCACACATTACACTATCCCATCTGTAAACAAGTTCATCAAACCGTATACCTTGGAATACATTTTCCTTTAAACCCCACAGAAAAATAAAAGATTTGACCTGCAAGATGATATCCATACTCGAATTTTCCTTGGAATTAAAAGCTCTAGCATTCCTTTCTAACCATAACGCCCATACGATGGCATAAGGCAGAAGATCCCAAATTTTCCTACGAAAATGGCTCCCTCCACTTAGTCTCCATGCTTCCATAGATTCTTGTAGAGTTCTCCCATGCACCCAACTCACACCAATGGATTCAATGAAATAACCCCATATAACCTTTGCATACCTACAATGTAAGAAAAGGTGGTTGATATCTTCACTGGTCTCTTTACACATCCAACATCTATTCACGATGCTTATTCCCCTGTGACTTAGTATATCTAGAGTTGGAATGGAGTTGTGGAAACATGCCCAAAAGTGAATTGATACCTTAGATGGGATCGTTTTTTTCCAGATTAATCTCTCTTCAAAATTAGTCTCTTCACCTCCAATTAGTTTCTCATAGCATAATTTTGAGCTGAACTTATTCCCACATACAAATCTGCATTTCCTCTGGTCATCTTCATCATTTAGACTCGGAATCTGTTCTAGTAGGTTGTATAGTTCTGCAGCATCATTCACCTCTTCTCCATTGAGGTCCCTCATGAAGTTCAGATCCCATTCATCATTGTTTCCAAAAGCATCAGCAACTGTGCATTTCTTTAATCTAGAAAGTTTGAACAACTTTGGAAATTTCTCTTTTAGAATATAATCTCCCAACCATTTATCATGCCAGAAATAAGTTGATTTCCCATTTTGGACACTTAATTCACTATTGTTCATCAACATTTTTTTTGTCTTAAGCAGTGTTCTCCAAACCCCTACCCCATATGGCTTAATGACATCAGTAGGGTAGATTGCATCTGGATTTCCACCAAACTTCTCAAGAATAATCTGTCTCCATAAAGCTCCACTTTCTTGCCCAAATCTCCAGACCCATTTTGTGAGCAATGATTGGTTTGTTAACTTCAAATTCCTTACCCCCAATCCACCGTCTTTTTTTGGTTTGCAAATTTTTTTCCAAGCTACCCAACAAATTTTCTTTTTTCTATCCGTTGAGCCCCACATGAAATTTCTCATTATTTTAATCATTTTTTTCTCCACATCCGGAGGAAGAGAAAACAACGAGAGATAATAGATAGGCAAACTAGCTAAAGTGCTTTTTATAAGTACTAATCTGCCCCCTCTAGATAGAAATTTTCTTCTCCAAATAGCTAGCTTGTTTTCCATCCTTTCAAGCACTGGATCCCAAATTGTTTTATTTCTCTTAGATGCACCAATTGGTAGTCCTAAATACTTAAAAGGAAACTTGTCAGTTTTACATCCCAGACAATCTGCAAATCTTCCTGCCTCACTGTGTTCCCCCACACCAATAACTGTTGTTTTCTCCCAATTTACTTGTAGTCCAGTAACAGCTTCAAAGATAGTGAGAATGGCTTGTGTGTGTATGATTTCCTCCTCCCTTGCATCTAAGAAAATCATGATGTCATCTGCGAATTGTAGATGAGTCACACAAAGCCCATTTTCCTTCACATTAAATCCAGAAATTAGGTTAGAAGCTTTTGCTTTTACCAAAAACTTTGATAAAACTTCTGCCACCATTAAGAATAGAAATGGAGATAAGGGGTCTCCCTGGCGAATTCCCCTAGATGGTTTAAATTTTTTTGTTGCTTCTCCATTGATTAACACAGAGTGTTGTACTGATGTATAACACCAATGCATCCAATTCTTCCACTTCTCACCAAAATCAAATAAATCAAATAAGTGATCTAGTAAAGACCAACTTACCCGATCATACGCTTTCTCCATATCTATTTTGCATAGAATTCCTGGCATCTTTGATTTTAATCTCGCATCAATGCACTCATTTGCAATTAGTATCCCATCCAAAATTTGTTTTCCTTCAATGAAAGCTCCTTGAAATTGCGAGATTACTTTAGGGAGAACAGTTTTAAGCCTTTCAGTTAGTACCTTTGAGAGAATCTTATAGAAACCTCCTACCAAACTGATTGGCCTAAAATCCTTTGGAGACGATGCTTTTTCTTTTTTTGGGATCAAACTTATGAAAGAACAATTTACTCTCCAATCTAGTCTCTCTTCCTCATAGAATTCTTTCACTACCTTCATGATATCATCCTTCAATATTTTCCATCCAGTTTTGAAAAATTCATTAGGGAACCCATCTGGGCCTGGTGACTTGTTAGACCCCATGTGGGATAACACCCTATAGACTTCCTCTTCTTCAATCTGTCTTTCCAACCACTCTCTATCATGTGATTGTATGGTCGGTAGATTGATATCATTCACCTTTGGTCTCCATCTTGTTGTTTCTCTGAATAGATCTTTGAAGTAGGTTCTAAAAATATTTTTTATCTCCACTTGATCTTCCACAATTTCTCCATTTTTTTCAATGGCTAAAATTGTGTTTATCCTTCTTCTGCAATTGGCTATTTTATGGAAATAAGCAGTATTTCCATCACCTTCTAAGACATTCTTGACTTTAGCTCTTTGTCGAAGTTTTCTCTCCACTTGTATAGCCATTTTGTTGTAATCATATTTAGCATTCACTCTGCTACTGAAATCTTCAGTACATAATTTTCCTTCACTTTCTTCCCTTCTATCATAATGTTCAATAGTGTAGGCCAATTCAGACATTTTCCTGCCCATCTGGCCAAAATTCTCATGGCTCCATCTCTTTAAATGAAATTTTAAACCTTGCAATTTTTTTGCTAATATGTAGCTAGGTCTGCCATAGAAAGTTAAACTTTCCCACCATATTTTTAAATTATCTAGAAAAGAAGGATGGCTTAACCAGAAAGTTTCAAAACGGAAAGGGCTATTACCTCTAGAAATTCCATTTGCATTAAGTAGGATTGGATTGTGGTCTGAAATAGTCCTTGTTCGTAGCATTTGTGTCACCCTTGGATACTTCGTCTCCCATTCTGTAGAGATTAGGAACCGGTCAAGCCGGCAAAGGAGCGGATCTTCCTTCATATCCGACCACGTGAAATTGCCACCAGCTAGAGGTAGATCGAGCAAAGCATTGCGATTGAGGAAAGCATTTAACATCTTCCGATTTCTCTTATTACCACCAGGTTTATTCCTTTCTGTTTCGTCTCTAATTGCATTGAAATCAGCTGCAATACACCAAGCACCTTGCCACCAGGCTTTCACTTTGTCAAGTTCCTTCCAGAAATTTAATCTTCCTGTCACTTCATTCGGTGAATAGCCATTTGTGAACACCCAATTAAAATTGTCAAATCTATTTGAGAACTTAATTGAGATTGAATGTTCCCCTATTAACTCATCCTCAACATTTAGCGTAATGTCGTCCCAAATTAAAATGAGACCGCCTGATCGTCCTTGTGAGGGGATGTAGCGCCATCCAAAATTATCTCGTCCCCATATGTTTCGAATACACCATTCTGTAACCTTGTCCATTTTCGTTTCTTGGAGAGCGATGCATGTAATTTTCTCTTTTTGGATTAGATTTTTTACAGCCGTCAGTTTGTCGAAAGAATTTAAACCCCTTATATTCCAGGAAATCAGTTTAAGCTCCATTAATAGCTGGTTCTTCCCTTTCATTTTCTGTATCAGTATCATCTTCAGAAATTTCTTCAACCTCTCTTCCTGATTCTTTCCCCAGAAATCTCCTTTTGTGTCTTTCAACAAGCTCAAGGAGTAATGTTTTCATCTCTGTTTCCTGACCTCTATTCATAGCTCCAATCTTGAGACTAATTTCCATCAGTAGCTCCAGCATATTAAATATCAGATCACCCCCTTCCACTCCTGAAATATCCTTTAATTGGATGGTAATTTCATTATTTCCCATGTTGATTGTGATAGGATCTTTTTGCCCCTTTACAATTTGTGTTTCTGGGACTTCAATAGGTGTCTGTTCTTGAATTTCAATCCTTTCCTCTTCTCTGCTCCCTTGTGTCGGCAACTCTTCTTCACTTTGTGTTGAAACATCGTAAGTTACTTGTGCCCTACGTCCTTCCTGGGTTTGCAGTGAATCCACAGATTGTTCTGATTGGGACTGTCCAGCTGTGATTTTTTCAGTTTCTGAAATGTCCATCCTGTTGTCCCCTTCCTCTGTTTGGATCCCTACTTCTACCCCCCTTGATTTGGTACTACTCGGTCCTTCACCCGGTTGTATTTGTTTAGGTATATAGGCCCATTTCGTTGGGTTGTAATGAGTGGGTTTAAGCTTAAATTTTTCCTTCCTGTTTCCTTTTTTCCTGGTCCATCTAGAGAGGGTTCTACCATCATTTGTGGTATTACACGCTGGCGCTTTATTCGAATTTAATAATGATCCAAAATTGTTACAGGTGTCTTCAACTTTCTCTTTTCCTTCAACATTCTCATGATGACCCCCTGTATTTCCTTTCTCAGTAGCTAATATTAAATTCGAATTCAAATTTGAATTCAAATTTGAATTCAAATTATATTGAAAAATGCCGGATCGGAGTATGGATGAATAGGTACCTGTTTTTGTGTCCCCCTTCTTCGCCGGCGGACTGCTATTTTGCAATTCTGGCAGCCATTCAAAACATAGTTTGTACTGTTTATTTTCAATTTCAACTTCCATGCCAATTGGTATCCTCTCCATTGGTCCTGCAACTTTGAGACAACAATTCTTGTCACACTCCATCCCCTCCATTGAGACCTTAAGGTCGGTCAGTCCTCCAAGCTTATCACCAATCCGTTTGAAAGCTTTAGAATCCCACAAATGGATTGGCAGTCCCTTAACCTTAACCCAAATTCCGTTTACATCCGAGCCTGAGTTGATGAAATCTTTTGTTTCCTCAACACTCCATCTTTTTAATGATAGGTGTATCCCTTCATCGGTCCACTGTAAACCCGATCCAACTGATTTTATTTCTTCTTCTGAAATAGCTAAAAAGGTTGCCCTATTTTTGTCTAAAATTTCCAAAAATGGGCGATTAAATCTGCCCAATCTCTTTTGAACCTTTCCTGCTATTTCCTTCCAACCCAGAGACACATTTTCACTATAGCACACAAAGCCTCTGATTTGTAATTCATCATTTGTTACTTTCTTTTGTGGTGCCGTTACATTCCTTTGTGGCTTACTTTCAGCACGCTTCTTCATTTCAGGGAAATCTGATTGTCGAGGCTTGGTTACTTTTTTGGATTTTCTCGTAGCCGTAAAAAGCTCCAATATCTCTCCGAAGATCCACCAACAATACTCATTTTCTCCCGCTGGTATACAGATCCAGTATGATCTGGTCTTTCCTCCTCCTCCAAATCGTGAGATTTTGAGAAATTTTTCACCCCGATTTTCCTTTAACTCTACCAAATAAGAATTTTCGCCATCCCGTTCTGTCCATTTCAGATCCGTTCTCGTTTTTTTTCTGGTTACTTTTTTTATAACTGACAATAGCCAATCCATTATGCTATTGTTGAAAGCCAACCAAGCCGATCTCCCATATCTTCTCTCCGTCACCTTAACTACCTCTCTGTTACCCATCGTTTCAGTGAAGAAGTCAAACGTCTTCTTCTCCAAAGCAATCGTTTTGCGGAGCGTCATTTCTCTGATCTTGACTACCCAAACAGAAACCACCTTAGTGCTATTGACTGTCACGACGACTATTCTAATTCCTCTTCGGTATGCTTACGTGTGTCACAGCGTGTAAAGGTCTGTAAAGACAATAAACCGCTTCAGCATGACACCTGAACCTTATGGACTCTTAGGGTTTAATGACCCTAGTTTTCCTAGACTGTCCACATAATCCACATTGACCGGTTGACCAAACCAACTATGAGAGAAAAGTTGACCTAAAGTAATGGACCCAAACTGGACCCCATAAATTGGACCAAAACCCGGATAGTTGAGCATGTAGGCCCAAATCATATTTCAAAATCCACCCAATAACGTCTCGAGCGCGTAAATACACCCAAAAGTCTGGGATGTTACAACGTAACTCAAAATTATGCAAATTATAACTTACATATACATAAAACTAAGATTTGGTGTTTGGTCTCGTTTCAAAGATCCTGAGGAATATTTTATACCAATATAAATTATATCAAAATCTAAATTATAGTTAAAAAATTACAACATTTGTATTTTTAAAAAAATAAGAATAGAAACTGCTTTATCTCTTTGCCTCATGTACACTTTTTGTAGATTAAAAATTACACAATATTGGGCTGAAAGCCCTCCTTTTATACCAGTTTCAAGTAGAGGACAAGCAATTTTTGTTTTATAAGTCTAATCCCTACTTTTTAACGTTTTATAAGGAAAGGAGTTAATTCCTTCTTTTATTTTAAAACTCTAAAATTTTGGTACCTAAACTACCCTTCTCTTTGCTAACCACGTATATTTCTAACTGTTTTTGCTTGTATTGACCGATGACGTGGCAGAGAGAGAAAATAAGTTTTTTTAAAATTAAAAATGCTATAACTTTTAATCTACAAATTAGATATTTGCCAAATTTATATTTTTGGAAAGCATTTTTCAAGATCTTTAAAATGAGACCAGACAACAATACTAAATTTAAAAAAAAAAAAAATCTTCGTAATTAGACTATGAAAACCCATAACTGCTTGTATAATAAAAACGGTTATGCAAACTATAGATTGCATAGTAAAAAACGATGCAAATTATAATTTGCATCAGCTATTTTAAGTAGTTTTGAGCATATGCACTTCTCTAAGTCTCTATGCAACCAGATTGAATAAGAAAAAAGCTAAAAAATTACATTTTAGACAATGCAAACTATAGATTGCATAGTAAAAAACGATGCAAATTGTAATTTGCATCAGCTATTTTAAACACTTTTGAGCATCTACACTTCTTTAAGTCTCTATGCAACTAGATTGAATAAGAAAAAAGTTAAAAAAATTACATTTTAAACAATGCAAACTATAATTTGCATAGTAAAAAACGATGCAAATTGTAATTTGCATCAGCTATTTTAAATACTTTTGAGCATCTACACTTCTCTAAGTCTCTATGCAACTAGATTGAATAAGAAAAAAGTTAAAAAACTTACATTTTAAACAATGCAAACTATAATTTGCATAGTAAAAAACGATGCAAATTGTAATTTGCATCAGCTATTTTAAGTAGTTTTGAGCATATGCACTTCTCTAAGTCTCTATGCAACTAGATTGAATAAGAAAAAAGCTAAAAAGTTACATTTTAAACAATGCAAACTATAATTTGCATAGTAAAAAACGAATTTGCATCAGCTATTTTAAATACTTTTGTTTAAAATTATATTTTAAACAATGCAAACTATAATTTGCATTGTTTTTAAGCTTGGTAAATAGGTTTTTTCTGGGTTTTTTTTTTTTGAATTTGGTATTCATGTGTGATCTTGTTTTAAAGATCTTGAAAAATGCTTTCCAACGATATAAATTTTGTTCAAATCCGATTTATATTTTGAAAGTTATGGTCATTTTTATGTTAAAATTCATTAATTGGGATTTGCTAACGTGCACCGTCATTATTGAACAGATGGGTTTTTCGTCTTTTTACATCGCGCTAACGTGTGCCGAGGACTGTCCTTACATGAAAAAAAAGCATGTCCTCTACTTCAATTTTTTTCCCATGCAAGGGCATCCTACTCATTTTCCGTAAAAATTATGGTTTTAAAAAAAAAAGAAGGCAATTAAGAATTTTTTTAAAAATACTTGGAAATTCGATATCAAACTTTCATAAATTACTGTGATTGAACATCTTATCTACAAAACAAACAAAAAAAACAGGGGCTACACATGAAAAGCAAAAAAATCTCTATCCTGATCCAATTATATGTTTTTTTTTCCACCTTTTCCGGAAAAAAAAATTCAATAGCTGGTCCATTAGAACTCATAGCAAATGCTAAAAAAAGAAACGGCTGCTGTTATTTAGAAAAGTCAAAATAATTATAGCCAGGAAAAAAGTCAAACTAATATCAACTAGGGTTTCGGAAAATAATAATCGGTAAACCAGTCTTCCCAAACAAGCAACTAACAACCAAGAAAAAGTAGAACAGATAATTAGATAGATAGACACAGAAGAAAACATGACAAATTAATTAACAACAAGAAGGAGAAAAAAAAAAAAGAAGAATAAAAACTGAATAGAAAGAGAGGGAAAAACTCTTACTTCTCTCTCTTTCTCTCTCTACTTTTTTTTTTCTCTCTATATCTCCTCCCTCCCTGTCTGTAGATCAAGATATCTCTCAACTAAAATACAAATTCTGCCTTTGTTTGATCTTCAACCCTCCTTTGATGATGATCAATTAGAATACGTTTTTCTCTGAAACCCAAGTTTTTATTTCTTCATTAATTCGTTGTTCTTTTTTTTTTTTTTGCCTGTACAATATGAGTAAGGGTCGTACAAATTCATCTCCAGAGTTATCACCTATAATTACAACTAATCTGGACGGTCCAGATGCTTCGTTAATTTTGCAAGGTGATTATGTAATTATTTTAATTATCCATTTCTATTTTTTTGAATTTTTGTTATTCATTTATTTGTTGGATTTATTAACTTGATAAAAATTAACTAATTGTGATTTTTTTTTTCTTTCTTATTATTGCATGCATGATATCAATGTCTACGTACGTAGGATTGGCAGCAAATGTTAAGTTATTATTGAAATTAATCGAAGATCACAATGAAGCGTGCACAAAAGATTACGATGGTCGTAAAACGCAAAGGGTTGCTAGTATGATTACAATTCTTGATGAAGTTAAATCCCGGATTCAAAAATCACAATCTCTTGGTAAGAGAAGAGAAGCCGCATTGCGACGATGCAACACAGAACTAAGAGCTAATCGTGGATCTCCACCGCATGGAGATCGAAGCAGGTTTCTAAATGATTCTACAATGATGACCACCGCCGACGAAAAAGAAATGCTAAGAAGAGAGCTAAGTGCGTGCATGACGGCACGAAAGAGCCTAGAAAGGATGTTCTCTAGCTTGGGGAAGGAGAAAGAGATAATGGCATCTGAACTTGCACGAAAAGTTCATGAACTGAACGGAATCGAAGAGCACGTCAATGATCTTAAGGCGCAAAATGAGTTATTGTTAGCGAAGGTCCAAGCTTGTGCCGCTGAGCACAAGGGAAGGAAGCAATCAGCTTGTGTAGGAGACATTACTACTCAAGAAGATAACGTAGCTCTAGAAGAGCGTAATAAGGCGCTTTCGGAGAAGCTCCTCAAATCGCTAGACGGGTATCGATCGTTAAAGAGGAGACTAAAGGAGGCACAAGAAGAGAAAGAATGTGTTCAAGAACAGATGGAGGAAATGGTTGAACAAGCTGCAATAGGGCTCAACCGCATTGTTGGCCTTCGACGACGCATTGCCGAGGGCAAAGAACAACCATATGAAATTGAAGAGGAGCTATCTGTATTAGAGGATATATTTCGAAGCTTCGATACATTGAAGCTCTCAGAGAATGGGCCAAATAGAGCCGACGACTGTTTTAATCATGAGCTCACCGTGGATTAGATGGCATTGATCCGTCTGGTTAATTAACAGCCTTGATCAACCTAATTTTGCCTACCAATTAAGAGATATATGGAGATCGATAGACTTCAGATCGAAGCGTTCTTCGTTGGGAGAGAGGGAAGAACGTACATATTAATCTTGTTGTGAAGAAATTTGTTTTGAGAATATATATATTTTTAATAAAAGTGTACAATTAATTATGTTCCCCAATCTTGCATGTAGATTGGTTACAATATTGTAATTAAGAAAACGTTGTTTCCTTATGGTCGATCAACTAATGGAATATCAATGCTTTCTGCATTACACCTTAAAATACCTTTATTAATTTAGTTGTTCCTAGCCCACGTATCGGCACGCGCAATGCACCTATGAGTTGGGAATTGGGATTTCGAGCAGTTGATGAGCAGATCCTCTGTCCCCATTTGCATGTGTCTTCCATGTGCTCTAATTTATTTTGGCTTATGGGGTCTGCATAGAGGCAAACCAACAGTTTAAATTTTTTGTAAGATTGTTCTCTTCGCTATATAGATCATTCTCATAAAAAATAAATTTATTCTAAGACATCTAATACTTTTAAAATTTGATTGAAAAATAAAACGTTTATTATCATCATTTTTTTTCGATCAACATCTGATAGGGTTAAAATTTTTAGAAATGGCCAATTTTTTATGNTTTTTCCGATCAACATTTGATGGGGTTAAATTTTTTAGAAATGATTGATTTTTTGTTGCGAGAATGATCCATATAGCAAAAAGAATAATGTTACAAAATAATTAGCCGTTGGTTCAAATCAAATCAACATGAGCACATAGAGGACACATGCAAATGGGTATAGAGGACCTGCTCTCGAAAACCAAGGTCTAAAGTATAGACTACTACTTAATTTATATATATACACTAAAGATGATTTATATTAATCCTTTATTTTTATCAGTTGTATCCCAGCTTTTTTATTTTTTAGTCAACTTAACTTGGACTAGAATTTTGATTATTATAGGGGTGCCTTCCTTATTTTTTTTTAGTTTAAAATTATTTTCTCTTTAAAATAAAATATTAGGTAAAGAGAGAAAGTCAGAGAACATTAGAGTTCGACTACACCTTCCGTAACAATACCTAACATTAACGAATTTTTCGTCGTTCGCTTGGCCTTAGGAACTCGAGTATTGAATCCTCTACGTACTTGCAATATTTCAAAGTGGTTTTTATGGAGGATGATCCTATTTTGAAACAAACCCCATTAACGGAAAAAATTTCATCAAAAAACTCATTTTGTGAGGGAATACCGTCATCAAATCCCATAAAAGATGTTGGATCATCAGTATGAGGTAATTTTACAATTTTATGGACGCATTTTCTTTAATTTTTTTTAAAATCAAACGAATCAAATTTTAGGATTTTGTAGCAGACATTTAGACACACAGAGGAGAGTCAAAACATTAAGACTCGGATTCCCGACTGAGTGTCAAGGTATTGACCCAGACTCTCTGCGTGTTTGAGTAATATCTTTAATTTCAACTAATTTTTCTAAAAAATAATTTATTTATTTGTTTATTTTTTTTAAAAAATCTAACCCACTTTTATATGTATTCTTACATTACTCGGCATTAACTTTCTTGCGTCGGTTTGTAGGATTTTACCGTGGACACTAAAGAACCCATTAATACAAATAAAGATGTTTCAAAGAAACATAATGGTTATGGTGCTGACATGAACCATACAAATGGAGCAAGTTATTAACATAATAATCTTTTAAAGAAATATGAAGTCAAACAGAGCAGTTAAGTTTGACTGACTATAAATAAAAGAAAGGAACACACATTACAAATATATATGAACAAACTGATTGAATGGATTCGTATGAAATAGGAGGAAATGTTCTAAGTTTTAAACCCCATCTAATAATAAACAGAGCAGTTATTAATGCCTTAACTTCGATAGAAATATGAAGCCAAGAAGAACATTCAAGTGTGACCAACTATAAATAGGAAAAAGAACACACATTCAGATGATACATGAACAAACTTATCGAATGGAATCCTATAAATAGCATTCCATGTTTTAAACCCATCTAAGATAAGTTTAGGAGAGCCCTCACTTCATACCAAGTTTTTCCCTTGCTCCTCCATATATCAACAGAACTGCCACTCCAAATTGTTATTTATGTTCCTTCCAGTATTTATAATATTTTGCTTTCATTGATTCTTCATCAATTAAAATAGAGGAAATGTAAAGGAACACCAAATACTATTCATCGCTGATATTAATTGATTAAATAAGACTATATACTAAAAGACATCATTAACCCTGAGTGACTTTTAAGGTAGAAACATTTTAAAGTCTACAAATCCAATTCAATATGCATATATCAGAATGATTGAGCACTTTTAACATGTACCAGTGGAGATGCATATGCAAAACTTCATGTCTATAGTGCAAAGAAATGAAAACAGTCCCTGATTCAATCATTAAAAATAAAAAAATTTATTTACATTAATGTGATGTTAATGAGTTATTAAATGGAAATGTGTAGGAATAAGTCTATTAAATGACAAAAGTTGAAGTATTTTTTTATCGGGAAATATATTTGTAAATATATCTTTTCTTAACAAGTCTAATATCTATTCTCAAGTACTTTAATATAGTAAGAGCAGCCATCAACAACATATGCAATTGTTCTCATAAACTTGTGTGGCTTTTATCTATAGTTATTTTTTTTAGTTTTGGCTTCCGCTGTAAGCTAGTCCCTCAGGTCTGGTTTACAAAGAAGACTCTGCCAGAATTGAGTCTCTATTGTGGACAGCTCGTGATGTTTCATTTGTTGGAAGATGGGGCATGATCTCAGGGACTAACTTGGAGATTATATTAAGAAGAACCAAATTCTTGAAAAGAAAAAGTCTTATAATTTGTTTCTTAACAGCGGGACTAGTACAAACTATAGCATAATTACATGAAAATGTTCCTGTACAATGACCAGAAAGAAAGTAAACGACATTAACTACAAGTCAAGATCATACCGTATGGACTGGTGTCCAGCGCTCACTTGCAAGCTCATAGCCGTTTGGGTCATCCCCAGGAGCATGGAGAATAGATATGCAAACTCGCTCATCAGGATAAATTGTATAAACAACAGAAAAATCAATAAAATAGTCCTGTGGAAAAAAAAAGATCACAAACAAAATATAAGCAACTAACCGTTGGGATGCCACATCTCCAAAGTAAACCTCACTAATGGAGGGCTATTTGGGTAATTGGATGGAAAGCTCATAATGGCGTTAAAATAACCCCCGTCACTGCAATGGTATTATTTTGGAATCAAGAAACATTTTAATACAAAATTAAAAAGAAGTGCTCAGCGGGTATGCGGTGGAAAAGTATTGGCTTAAGCATGGGCCATTGATTACAAATAGAAAAGGAAAATTTACATCCTGAAAACAAATTTAGGGAAACCATCTCCTGGATATGGTTAAATGAAACTACCAACAACTATAGAAAGCAAATTGGTGTAGAACAAGGAAAGGAAATTTCAGAAAGTCATGCCACTGGTGAAATGGCATAGATTGCTATAATTTAATTAAATCAAACTTCAAAAATCAATTCAAAGTGAAAAGTATCAATGCTGAAAAATATACCAAAACTTGGTAAGCAAGTTAATAGAAAAAAGAGAAAAACCCAAATAAATCATAAATCTAATCAAACAAAAACATACAAACAACAAACAACAAACACAACAAAAATAAAGGAAAAAAAGCCATTAAACCTAGAAAAAATAACCAAATCAAAGCCATTAAACATAACAAATAAACAAATCAGTTGATAGAAAAAGTACAAATGGAAATCCTTGTACAGAATGGATTAAGCCCTAAATCAATTAACAGAAAACCCCTAAAATGATTTAAACACAACCAATAACCCTAACCCTAAACAAAACCCCAAAACAAACCTAAAGCGCCAAAAATCTACTTACAAAAAAGGTTGGTGGTGTTTCTGTTGGAGGTTTCGGTGGTGGTGGACCCTGCAAAACAACCCTAAAACCCCTGCAGCAAAACTGTTGGATTGTGCCAAGTGAGATGAATTCGAAGAAAATAAGAAGAGTGTAAGAGAGAGGATGGAGGATTTTCTGACTAAAACTCAACCATATACCAGAGAGAGTGGAGATGTTGCAGTCGAGGAGAGAAAGTTGCAGATCTGGTTCATGCATCTGACGAGCAGAATGAGAAATTTCTGGTCCATCTCATCGCCATCTTCAAGGGCTTCTCAGACGAGAACTATGGAGAGAGAAGTTGCAGATCCTCTAAGTACAAATCTGGTTTACGCATCTGAAGAGGAGATCGAAAAGTTGCTAGTCCATTTAATCGCCATCTTCAAGGGTTTCTCAGATGATAACTATAAAGAGAAGTTGCAGATCTACTTCATCGCCATCTTCAAGGGCTTCTCGTATGAGAACAATGGAGAGAGAGAGAGGAAGGGAAAGAAACTTTAGATTTTTTTGAGGAAGAAACAAAGAGAGACGAGTGAAAAGGGGGGCGGGAGCGAAAAAAAGTAGCGCCAAAGAAGTAGTCGGGCGCGGTCCCTAAATTTTTTTCGGGGTCCACATTTATTTTTCACGATTATAAGAGTGATAATATTTTAGTATTAATTCCTTGCTTTTTTTTCTAACATCTATACAAGTTTGTTACGGTTATAATCGTTACAATGTTATTCACAGTTATAATCGTTACAAACTAAAAAAGTATGTGTTACAAAATTGCCATTCTGGTGTAGTGTTGAACTTGTTAAATGTAGCAATTTAACTCTTGCAACGAGGTGATATTGTGGTGCCAAGATATAGGAAGGAAAAAAATACAGTGGTCGTAATTATGAAAATGATTAATAAACCAGCTAGTAAAGGGTCAGTGGTTGTGTTGGAGTGTGAAGGGGATGGTAAGTATAAGTCTCACAAGAAAAAGTACGAAGCGCCGAAGACAGAAAAAAAAATGAAGAAGAGAAACCGGTTCGAAAAAATGTGGTTGCCCCTTTAAGTTGAGGAGTAATTGTTTGGAAGGTAACAAATAGAATCTTCGTATAAGGTGTGGAGAACATAATCACGACCCTACAGAGACACTAACGGTACGTCCATATCCAGGGCGGTTGAATCAGGATGAAATAAAAACATTGCTCGATTTGACTAGTAGTTGTTGCAAACCTCGACAAATAATGAGGGTAATCAACTGTTCAACAATGCGAACCTTATACAATGTAAAAGCTAGAAACAAAGTCAATAAAATGGATAGGAGGACGAAAATACAACAACTTAAGAAGCTTCTAACTGAACAACAATATGTTAATTGGGTTTCAAAGGATCCAGTTTTTTATGAGGAGTATTTTTTGGGCTAATCCAGAGTCTATGTTATTGGCTTAGCTTTAAGTTCCCATTTAAAGCTGGTGCCTTATCGTTAGCCTCATGTACCTTATTCGATGTTTCAAGTACCTTCTTCGTTAAATTAGGTGCCTTCTTAGGAGTTCTTGGTACCTTTTTTGGTAGCTTGGGTGGTGTCTTCAGTGGTTTCAGTGCCTTTTTTGAGTTATTCTGCATTGCTCTTGAATGTGAGTTTTTGTAATACTCAAACTCTGAGGGATCTCTCTCTCTTGATTTATCGTTCATCCTCGGTGTTCCCCTCGTCCTAATTGATTTTGAAGGCTCTTGTAAATTGGTCATCTTAGTTGTAATAATTTCCTTTAGTTGTTCGAACATAGCTTCTTGCTCTGTCACGGTCGAGTCTATCCATCTCTGCCTGATCATAGCCAATATCAGCGAGTAATCAAATTCCACCTTTTCAACAACTGGCATCATAGAGAGATGTTTCCAATGTGAGTCAACTGCAAAAAGAGGAATGGGTCTATCTTCGTTGGAATACTTTACCAACTCGTGAGCACATGGAAAATCCATTGACATTCGAACCACACACCCGTAACTTCATTCCTCGATTCCCATACTACTTGACCTCTTGACTTCATCGTTTATTTGTTTCAATGCATAATGGGAGACAAGGTTTCTTAATGCCCTGAAAATTGGTTTCTAATGTTCATGCAACGTGGAAGTCAAAGTCCTCTGAAAAGCACTTTTGATGCTAACAATCTGATTGCTAATCATGTTAACTATGGATTCCTTCCAACATGTGATGAAGTCACAGGTGGAACCTCCTAAGTACGTCTTCAATGTATTGTGGTCACTTTCAACCCAGTTGTTGGTAATGTTGCCGTAATACTTTATCTTATTTGTCCACGCAAACAAAAATGTTCCTTCTCCTGAAGCCATGTATCATGTACATATTTAAAAAAATTTAGGGAAACTTGACACCCATTTCGTCATGAGGTGTTTATGAGCTTGTATGTATTTGGCAGGGTCTCCGCTATGATCACGACATCCTAATCATCATGCAGTTCGAGCATTAGTGGCATGTTCTTTTAAATAGCCTTCTTCAAATGGGTCATAACATTCCTTCTAATATGCCATGCTCAGAGCAACCTGTCAACTCTAGGAAAAACAACTTCGATTGCATTTATCAAAAGCTTTGAAAGGTCCATGTTTTATGTTTGTCGAATTTCGTGTCAAAAATTAACTCAAGATGATCTCTTGTAATTCTAAGTTAGAGTCTAGTGAGTCTCGGTTCACTT